>JAINUG010000028.1:7453735-7463735 GCA_029706075.1 Aldrovandia affinis | reverse complement strand
TGTCTTTCCATGATTCTATATTTGGGATTTGGGACAAAGTTCCAGTAATTCTGGAGGCGGGCCTGGCATTTGTTTTGTAAAAAGTGATGGAATTCTACCCGGGGTTTGGCAGAAATGGATCCAAGCTGGATGGTAAGGAGGAAGTCACGTGGCTTTCAATGGTGTTAAGCCAATGCATGAGTCCTGAGTGTAAGTACCAAATTTCAACAAGAATCTCAGCAAAGTCATTAATACTACTAAATGAGCTTACAGCATACCTAAATGTGTGTACTAGACTTTAAGGAGCAAAACAAAAGGTGTGAAAAGAATAATTCAACCCAAGTTGAATCTGTTTTAACAGTAACTGTGTGTGAAGTCAAAGTGTGTCAGCTTTAGAAACAGAGGATACATTTACAGGGAGTTACAGAGATCACGAGTAGCTTCCCTGCTTCAGAGTGATGTTTGTGTCTCTGTGGTCACATTCAGGGGCCTACCAAGTTAACTTTGACACAACAAAGGGGTATGAAATCCTGTATTCAAGTGATGAGTTTTGAAATGAAATTCCCTTCTTGACACCAAATTTCCGAATCAACCCAGCTTCCTGTCGCCATTTCACCTGCTCAGTTTGCTAAAAGGAGATTTTAGTTTGAAAAAAATGTTTTATTTCAAAGGCAACATTAACGGCAACATTAACATTAACGTCAATGCCATGGGAGGCACTGACATTAATGTTATCCTGGTCCTAGTCTTTTCGACAACTTGTCGTGGTGGGGTGGGCCGAGCTGACCAAGGGGGGCGCTGTGACTGGAGATGAAAGCCGCCCCCCCCCTAACCCCCCAGATTGTCACATGACACCCGTACTTCACCGCTCCCTCCATGGGGGATGAGCGCCTTCCTGAGGCCCCCTATCTCCCTGCACACGCACAGACATCTAAAGTCAATCAACTTATTTACACACTCATTAGCATAGAGATGAAAAATCCAGCGCGTTCCTTAATTAATGTGAATGCGAAGAGCAGTTTTGTCTAAAGGCAGCAGCCATCCGCCGTTTGGAGCAGCCAGGGTGGACGCTGGGGGGGGGGGGGGAGGGAGAGCGCCTTTTTAGCTGTAATTATTCTGCTCGTCTCCTGGTCGCAGATTGCATTGGGATTCCAACTTGACAGCCCGGCTCACATCAAGGCCCCGCAGATAATGTTGTTTAAAAGAGAATACCGGTCCACTGGGTCCGCCTCTACCCCGAGCGGCTTCATTAGATCCACAGGCACGTCGCCGCACATGGGCGAAGGGAGCGGAAATCGCAGCGACGCGCGGGCAGAGACGTTGTGCGCGGGCTACTCGGACGGAGCCTTAAACGAGTCCTTTGCGGCGGTGTAATGGTTAGGGTGCTGGACTTGGACTGGTCGCTGCTTCAATTCCCAGGTGGAGCACTGCCGTTGTACCCTTGAGCAAGGTACTTAACCTGAATTGCTTCAGTAAAATATCCAGCTGTATAAATGGATTGCATGTAAAGGAATGTAAACGGTGTAAGTCGCTCTGGATAAGAGCGTCTGCTAAATGCTTATTAAAATGTTCAATGTAAATACCTCCATGTCGGCCCGTGGGATTGGCTGAAGAGGATGAGCATTCGCGCCACCCCAGGCACAGACATCTAAGGTGTCCACAATCTGCACACATCACCAAGGGCATCAGTACGACAACTGTAACGCTCAATTTAAGGGCAGCGCTAAAGAGCCAAAGGCATTCCCACAATCCAACTGTCCGGGTACCTGTCCAGGTTCCTGAGAGATGAGAAGCAAACACAGTGTGTACATAGGACACACTGTCCGCCTCGATATTATATCACCCCTTCTTCTCTGTTGTGCATTTTGCATTACACGTGATGTCATGTGTCACGCACGCTAAATTACATCACAGCCATGCTCATATTGAGCATTGTGGCACTAATTGATTTGGCCTGTTTCCACTGCTTCCTGCCTTTATCCACTCAAACTAACAAGCAAACAAACTTCAGGGCTTCTTGAAGGGATACGCTTTGGAATCCGCCCACGGCAGGCCCCTGCAATACACTTTCTCTCCCAACATTTGCGTGTCACTCCTTGAAAACAGAAGAGAAAAAAATAGACCATTTCTCTCTTCTCCCCTAACACCACTCCGTGAGGCATCGCAGGTGTCCCCGTCCACACTTCTGACCCAGGGAGACACCTTCACATTTGGGCTGTTTGTCTCTCCCCGAAGTGACAACAACTGTGTGTAATTCCCTTAAATGACCTGCGGGGGCATCACAGCTCATAATTGTCATTGTAAAAATATAAAATATTATTTATTTATTTAACCCAAGTTTGATTTATCGATTGGGACAGACAAATAAGCAAAGCGCAACTACGCGCGAGAGAATAAGAATGTGTGTAGCTGTACGTGGAGTTTTGGGTTTGCATTCTGGGCATGTAACCAGAAGTTTGCATGCTTCATTTCCAGGTGTGCCAGTTCCATTGTACCCTTGAGCGAGGGACTAAACCTGAATTTCTTCAGTAAACATCCGGCTGCATAATTGCATAGTATGCAAAAATGTTAGCTGTTTAAGTCACCCTAGATAAGGGCATTTGCCAAGCAAAATAAACAAATCAAATTACCCCCATTTTGTTTCTCTGCATTGTAAGAACAGGATGAAATGTGATTATCGGTTCATTGTGTCCTTCAGAGAAACCGATGTGTATTGCACTCCCCTAATTAAACCCACGTGAGTGTATCAATCTCTCACAGCGGGGTGGGTCAGTTCACTTCAATGACGCGGGGCTCTCTAACCCCAGTCGGGGGAGGCGAGGTGTGAATGGGGTTTGTTACTGATACAAGGCTGCTAAATCAATGTTCACCTGCGACAACACGTTCTACGTTTGCGTTAGCCGCGTGCCAGCAAACTGTTTCGGGATGGGTCTGGTTTAGACCATGGGGGTTCCTGATGAATTTGTACCCCAGACAGGAGAGGAATCGGCAAATTATGTAACCAAGCTGAGGGGAACGTGTAGCAGGGAGAAAGTAGCATGGTGACGGCGGGGGCGTTTGAAGGACGTCGATGTGGAAATCCTTTTACAATGCAGACGTGTTTCTTGCTCTAGTCCACCGCTGCAAGAAGTGACAGGGGGCCAGTGTATGTGTGTGTGTGGGTGGGTCTGAGGGGGATGCAGTTCAGTATTCACCTCAGGGGATGTGGGCAATATTTATTCACCTCCGTCGATATGGACGATATATAACATACAAAGGCTTGGAAACAGACTTAAGCCTGACTGCATGAGGTACATTTCCGGTCATATTTCAGGGCTGACCAAGAACAAGCGCCACCCATGGGCCTAGTGCACCCAGGGGTGCTTGGCCATATAAAGCCGGCGCAGCGGTGCCATAAAAACAATCAGGCACGGAGCAGAGGCCTGCCAGACGGTTCCTCCGTCCTCCGACCTCATTCCTGTTATTCGCGCGGGGCCTGCGTGGGCGCGCGTGCTCGCTCTCCTGGGCGCTGAGGCTGAGCCGGCCAGGCGGAGAGACGGCGGCTCACATATCGCAGCGATTCGTCCTCCAATATAAAAGGGCCAGTAGTGTAATGGTTAGGGAGCTGGGCTTGTAACGTTAAGGTTGCAGGTTCAATCCCCTGGTGGGACACTGCCGTTGTACCCTTGAGCAAGGTACTTAACCTGAATTGCTCCAGTTAATATCCAGCTGTATAAATGGATTGTAAAGAAATGTAAACTGTAAGTCGCTCTGGATAAGAGCTAAATGCCTGTAATGTAATGGGCCACGCAAGGAGGCTTGTGATGTGTCCGTAGCATCACATGGAGGGTGTGTAGGATTAACGTGTCAGGGTCAAAGGTCGGCGTGCACAGCTGTGGCAAGCATCTTTCCTGTTCCACTTTGACCGCTCAAGTGCGAAAAAAATACAACACGCATGACACTTCCTGTAATCTTTCATGATCTCACGACTGTGACGGAACCAGCACAGCCAGCGCACAGGACGACCCTCACGCGGAAAGATTACAACGCTCAGGGGAGAGTTAGAAAGAGACAGCGAGTATCTATTTTCTGTTTGACCTTCTTTAACTTTCATTTCATTTCATTCTCCATTATTTCTGTTATTATTATATACTTGACCAGCTCCGTGAATTTTTGTTCACTGGGGCGACTAGTCAAACATTTTTTGGGGGAAATGCGCATGGTATTGAATATATTGTTCATGTTTATTTATATGAGGGGGGGGGCACAACTGAGATCTTGGGGGGCCCAGCTTCCTCAAGCCCCATTTGGAGCCAGGTTGAATTATACACATGTATTGTAATAGGGAGAAGGGAGGACTTTACATTTTTATGCTCAAAACTGCTTTTGGCAACACTGTCGTGGCAATAGTCCAGTTGTGCTAATATAGCCTCTTTTAATCTTCAAATCCTATGAGACATATCTCTTATTATCATAATTTGCCAGCTAGTTATTACTGTATTCTTATATTTATGCATTATTGCATCATACATGATTTGCAACACAAATGTATTTTTTGCCATGAAAATAAAGGGAATTGAACTGAACTGACTGGAAGAGGATAGCGGTGACAGAGCGACAGAGAGGCCGCGGTAGAGGAGGAGAGAGAGGGCGGCGCTGAACTTGACCCCAAAACCAGTAATTAAACAAATACAGATGACTTGGCGCTTTGTGATGACACGGGTATGGGAGATGCGGCGGTCACCATATGTCCCCGGCCTGCTTCCTGCCCCCCTCCCTGGAGTGAGGAGAACTCATCTCGCCAACCAGACTGACCCTCCCAACAGGGGGGGGGGCTCGACATCCTCTTCTCCCCGTCAAAAACAATCAACACGCAGGAGACAAATGGCCCCACGGCAGCCCCCTCCTCTCCCTCCCTCTCTCTCCCTCTCTCTCTCTCTCTCTCTCTCTGTCACTCTCTTTCTATTTCAATTCAGTTATGTTAAGTTCTTTTCCATTTAAAAAAATGTGCATTGCTAACACATCATTCGTGTTGCCAGCGCATGTACTTGACAAACAAATGGTGCGATAACAATACAATGTAACATTAATGCAACAACAAGCTCTGCTAATAAGTTGCGATGACAAATCTCTGATGATGACGCATTCACTCTGTGGTCCAGAGCATTTCCCCACAAAATGGTGCTGGAAACGGCCTTGCCTCCAGTCCCAGTCCAGAGTGAGAGGCCTTCTCTTGGCCTCTTACAAAATGTAAAAATGTTCTCTTGGCGCCTGCTCGACTGAACGTAGGCCTACAGCACTTGCGTACAGGCAGCAGAGTAATGGCGGAGGGTTCAGTATGATAGGTGGTTCATGTAATCTGTATGTAACTGACTGAATAGTGCCTTGCTTTCTTCTTTGTTTTTAGCTGTTCAGCACCCTGGGGCACCTCGGTGGGAAGAACACTACACAAAAATTTAAAAAATGATTGATTGATTGATTGGTTCCATTAATTTGATGGCCCAACATTCTTCTCGTCACAAAGCACATTTATAGCATTTTTGTAATGTAAAGTAAAAAGTGGGAGGGGGGGGCAGAATAAGAGCAAATAACTTTTTACCAACAGAGAAGAAATCACTAACAATATGGTTATGGGTTCCCCTTGCAGTTGTATGTAGCTGCAGTAGGGCTGTCACATTATATTCGAATATCGAATCTAATTTAAGAATCTGCATTCCGACAGCAGTTTCAAAGAAGAATGGGGAAGATATTTTTTTTAAACGGCATGCCCATAAGCTAACCAAATGGCGGCTCAAATGATTAATAATGCAACAGACATTTTTAACATATCGTTTTTTGAGTAGCGTAGCCTACCCTATTTTCTGCTCTTTTTTGTTTAAAGATGCTATTCGATGGTTCTGGTTGTGTTATGTTTGTCTTCATATTTTGCATTTTGCGCAAATTATACCATGGGAAAGATTATCTGCTTTGTCAAAGTATGTTATATTTGGACCTCAGTCAATAAAAGGTAGCTTTCCTAGCATTTCTCACACTTTGCAACGCAAGCAAAGCAAAATATTGAAGAGGTTTTTAAACTAATGAAGGTCTGGGACAGTTTTATTCGAATACTAGTCGAATGAATCTACATTCATTTTCTCAGAATATTAAATATTAAATTGACAGGCCTTATCCACGATAATATGTTCATGTTCACACACAGTATGTTTACAAACCTGAGTAACACCACAGTTATCAGTCCTGCTAGAACCAGGTAATGAAAACAGTTCTTAATAGCGCTTATTATGCCACAGAGGTCAGACTTGTGTGTGAGGCCTGGAAGTCTAGTGGCCTGCTAATCCTATACAGGCAGGCAGCCACTGTACAAGTGAGATGGTAAAATTGGTTTGCTGGCTGAAAACAAATGAGTCTGTCTATCAAGTTTACTTATAACGGTAACTAACATTAGTATTGAGGTACAAAGACCTTAAGGTATTACTTATGACAAACATATTTAGGCCATTTGTGACAGTTTCATGAAGCCTCACAGATCCTGTGGGTAATGAAGGCGTTTGTCATCATTGGTGGTGTCAAACTAGCTGGGAGACATGACCAATGCGTCTGGACCAATGTAGGTAACCTCTGTTCCGTAGACACAAAGGGAAGCATTTGTGTCAGTTGTACGTGTGCATGTAGACAAACACACAGCAGCATTGAGTGACACTGCTGCACTTTGTTACTGCAATGGTCAAACCAATTGAGGCATGCGTATGAATGAAGCCCTCCGGTGAGAGATTTGACGCAGTGAGAAACCAGACCAAGCTGAACAGAGAGACGGAACACCTTTCAGTTACGATGTTGAGTGGTAATAAGAGAGCAGATGAAGGCCTGGAGGCTGAAATCTAAGTTCTCCTGTGACAGTACAGCAGGAGGTGTGAGTACGGTCCAAATCAACCATTCATACCATGAGAATTGATGCCGGGCATTCTCAGCTATAATAAAGTTTTGTTGTTTAAAAAAAAAAGTAAAATTCATTTGTTAATAATAACAACAACAATAAATGCCATTTATACTATGCCTTCCATCCCTTTTCAAGGATCTCCAAGTGCCTTACGATGAAGGGGAGGTGGCTGACCTCGACCCCATCCGACGAGCATCACCCACCTGGGTGATGCCTGGCGGCCATTTTGCACACACAAAAAACACTCACCGCACATCAGCTGAGACGGAGAAGGGAGGGATTTATTTATGTAATTGCACTGGAGGATGATTAGATGGCCGGTTTCAGACAGCCAATAGCTTTGATGGCTCGGAAGCCCTGTGAACCAAAGCATCGCGCAGACGGGGGATAAGGGGGAAGGGGAGGAAAGAGGGGTGCGGAACAGAGCCAGAGGACAGGAAGGCTTACAAGGAAAACAGTTCCCACACATCGCCACAGGAGATAAGAGATTAAAGGCTTTCTACCTGCTTTTAACTCAACGGCACAAAAAATACAGCCATTAGAAATACTGCTATGTATTTACCCTCTGCTCAAATCTGGAGGGGCTCAAAAAGACATGCATACGAACAAACCTTAGTGCGTTTTTTAAAAATCAATTTGCACTATTCCACACGTGCTACATTTAAAAAGTGATCAGATATATTACTTGCGCATAAGTGATGTAATACATTTAGCATTACAAAGAAACCTGTTCATAAATTTATAACACAATGTAGGATAGATTTGAATAAAACCGAGGAGACCACAACTAACAGGTCGTTTATTTCAGGATTTCCCTCCGAAATTAATTAACTGCCTATAGCTGTGTGTAATTAAATGAAAATGAAACATTCTGCTCCATTTGATTTCCATTATGAATATTATCTTGGAGGAAACAACAATAAAGAGCTCTGTTTTTGTGATGCGTTCTCTCAATGACTTTGTTTCTGCTATTAACATGTCAACTACAAGTCTTTATTCTGATGGAGATTGCAGGGGCCGATGGGGGTTTAATTAAAGAGGGAAGAAAATCTCTATTGTTGTCAGACTGCATCTTTACTGGGGGGGGAAATGTTTGAATTAAGACATTGTAGGCTTCCTCTTCCCCACGGAACCAACCAGGCATTTAAAGGCAAGTAAAAAATAAAGGAGAAAAAAAACAAGAAAAGAAAAATACTCTCACAAGGAAACAGGACTAAATGTTTGGTGCCGTGTTTGCCTCTTCACACCGCAGCAGATGGGATCTCTGAGGGGTGGAGCAACTGGGGGAAGGGGGAGGTGGTGAGGGTGGAGGATTCCCCACCAGGAAGAGACCCCCCCCCCTCCGCCTCTCACCCCCTCACCCCGTGCATTAGCATAGCTTTCCTGGGGAGATTCAAATGCTAGCCCCTGGGGTTCTGAGGCCTACCCGCCACTTCCACCCCCCCAGCTCTAGCACAGGAGAATGTGAGGATGAGAGACACAGTGGCAGCAGATGCCAGCAGCATCTGTCTGAGAGACTGTAAATAAACACAACTAAATAAACAGGGGCACGCAGAGGCAGCACGGGCCAGGGCCAGACCACACAAGGGACTCTGGAACCACAAAGCAAAAAAAAAAAAGAGAGAGAAAACAGCAGTCCGTAAAGTGAAGCGATGAAAGTGAAGCAGCCCGTTGCTCCAGATCTCACTGAAAGACGGGTGCTCTTAACCACTCACGGCGCAGAAAGACTGGATACTTTTTACCGCACTAACTAACACAATTCTCAACTTTCCGCCGAGAAGAGGGGGCTGCCGAGCATTTCTCAGAAGGTTTGGAGTCAAACGTGAGAATGTCACACTTTTCTGCTAACTTCGCAAGTGGCGTGACCACGAAAGCCCACTAGGGGGCCCCCAGTCCAGGCAGAGCTGTGTAAAAAACAATCATGTGTGGTCACTCTGCAGCTCGCTTTGATTTCCAATCTATCATTGTGACTATTATACTTATAGGTGCTGTGGTTTTTATTATTTGTGTTGTTGCTCCCGATGTGTACTGTTACAACACACTTGTCATTGTTCGTGTAATCTGGTGATTATATCAGGCTAACGGCTCCGCAGCTGACAAAGCAATCAAACAATAACCCTAAAACCCAACGTTGACTCCAACTGGAGTGTTAACACACCTCAAACGCCAGCGAACAAAGAGGCTACTGACCGACACAGACTCATTTAATTGTTGGTACACACGCACCCTCAGAACACATCCTCAGAAGAAGATTAAAAGCCTGCGGTTAATTGCGGTTCTTCGATTGGTCATTAATGACATGTTCGTTCGATTAATCAAATCGTTCGACATTTTTCTTTATTATTATTTTTTTAATTATAGTTTCCAATTTTTTCCCTGTTTTTCTTTCAATTTGGTTGCCAATTATGCCCTCTATTTAACCCAATTCACCCTCCCCCATGAGTCCGCTGCCCATCCTCCGGGTAATGAGGCAATTTTTCCCGGCCAGGTAGATCCACCTCCTCCAAGACGGAACCCGACCACGGACGCCCTTCCTGCTTCTCGACGAACTCGTGCTGGCTCACCCTCCCTCCTCCCCCTGGGGCGGACAGCCAAATGCCGCCCCCCCAATCGGGGCTAACAGCCAGGGCCGGTCTGGCAGAGACGGGTTTCGAACCGCGTCCCTGATAGGCAGCCGCACTCGTATCGGACCAGCCAAATACGGGTGCGTTAGACCGCTACGCTATCCGCTGCCCCTTTTTTTTAATCAAGTAATATTATTCAGAGTGGAACACCTTACACATTACATCTAATAAAATATTATATATGAGAAGATACACACATAAATAATTTTGTGTGGAAAAAAAGTGATTATTAGTGGGGTTTTAGTGCGTAATTATTCATTCACTCTTTTCAGACGGACCTGATAGGGATGGCGTCCAATAACTTTGCTCTGCATTTTTCAAATCAAATCATTACTATTTTGTTTCGTGCTCTCGTTGCCATGGAACAGATTTGTGAAAAGAGCGTTTTCTTGCCTTCCTGTGTTCAGATGGAGGGAGAGTGCAGGCACGCATGTTTGGGGGTGTCAGGAAGTATCCAGGAAGTGCAAAACATTTGCAAAAG
>JAINUG010000028.1:7408735-7448735 GCA_029706075.1 Aldrovandia affinis | reverse complement strand
AAACTCCAGAACTGAATTGTCAGTTTCAACAGTGAAGAGAAGACTTCGAGCTGCAGGTTTGACAGGTCGAGTGACAGTAAGAAAGCCATTGCAATATAAGAAAAAGAGGCTTGCCTGGGCCATGAAGCACTGCCAGTGGACTACTGAAGACTGGAAGAAGGTCTTATGGACCGATGAATCAAAAATTGAAATCTTCGGTTCATCGCGCAGGGTTTTTGTACACCGTCAAGTAGGGCGAAAGAATGGTTCCTCAGTGTGTGACACCAAACATGGAGGAGGAAGTGTGATGATCTGGGGCTCTTTTGCTGGATCCAGAGTCGGCGACTTGCACAGAGTGACTGTTAACCCATGTTAACCCATTAAGTTTTTTATAACTCTGAAATTTACATTATTTTTCCATTTTTGGTAACCTAAACTTTTTTCTTTTACCTCCGGAAGTTTACCACTTACCTTTGTACCATTTCAGGTTATTCACTAGACTTGAGCTGCTTAGATTTCAGTAAAAACTGGAAAATGGGGGTGTTCTAAAACTTTTGACCGGTAGTGTACATGTAATCAATAATGGATAATGGATGGCACATGATGGCATACGTGGAAGAGCCACTTTCGTAAAGTGGTGTTCAGATTATTAATTTCCTTAGCAGACTTGCTCGTCTGCGTTATCCCTTTATGCAAGGTTAGACATGAACTGAAGCAGTTCCAGGTAAGTGCCATGAAGTCGGGTCCATTAGCAGCGTTCCGCCTGGGTTTTCAAACCTGCAACTAGAGTTTGCGAGCACGGTTTCCAGCTGATGTTGCCCTACCTCTGTTCATCGAAGGCATGGAGAGAGGTGAAATGCGGAAGAGGTGTGAGATGGAGAGGAGAGGAGGTATATGGAATAGGTGTGGCATGGAGAGGAGGTACAGAATACGGAAGAGGTGTGGAATAGAGAGGAGAGGAGGTACAGTGTGTGGAAGATGTGACAGGAGAACGTGAAGGAAATGTGGAGGAGAAGGTATCTGGAGGCAGCTAGGTACGTGGTAAAAGGGCAGTAGAGAGGGATTAAGATAGCAGCAAGACACACGCCACAGTAGCCATGGGGAGACATTCCGGCTCCCTAACACACAATGCGCTGGCTTTGCGCAAACCTCCCTGGAATGTCTTTTAAGTGCCTCGTTCAGGGCCTCTGCTCACCCAGCGGAGTGCGAGTGCTGGGCAAGGGGAGAGAGGGCAGGACTAAACCCTCAGCTCTCCGTTTTTCAAGCCGAGGTGAAAGCCCTGCTCAGAACGGTCAGTGGGGGCTTGGCGCCTCCCACTCCAACGGCATCTTCTCCGCTGTGGAACTGGAAGCAGGGCGGCTCACTCCAGGCCGGGCTCCGGGCACTTTTCCACGACCTTTTATTAGTTGTCAGTCTCAGCTCGCCAGCTTTACTGGTCCGGGGCTCCATTAAGAGCCAGTTGTGGGGCGGAGTCAGCAACCCACGCAACAATGCCACTAACATCAGAGTCTCTGCTAAAAAACTGAGGAGACAAACACAGTTTTTTTGTTTTTTTTGTGCTACGGTTCCAGTCGTGTGGCTTTCCCAATGGAAAAGCTAGCCTGGCTCCAGTGGTGAAGGGGTGTAACTGAGAGAATGCGGGTGGCCCACATCGCAAGCGGGCCCAGAACCAGAGCCTGGTCCATACTCATCCTGGCCGCCTTCGGGACAAAGCCGAGGGCGCCCGATAGAGAGCGTTGTCCAATTAACCGGGTGCGGTGCACAAATAATTCAGGTCCCGTGACTTAGTGCTCTAATTAATTGCCTCCTTTATAAGCAAGGACGCAAAGCTTGTTATCTGCGGCTGCAATGCTGAGCAGCTGTAACAACCAGGCTATAGGGGGACAGGGCCCTTTCTTTCTTCTTTAAAAAATATTATTGCTATTAGTCCCCTCGTGTGCGATGATCAATGTGCTAATGAGGCTCTGTGTGGTGGACTCACGGAGAACGTGTTTCATTTCACGTCAGATGCGGCCAAAGAGTGAGGGGGGGGCATTATGGGTGTGGCCATCTCAAGATATACAGGTTAATATATACCTCGATGTTTACAGTAATCTGTGTGCTTACGTAAGTGCAGTAAAGCTGACACAAGCACACACACACACATACACAATCAGTCCGTGTTTTACGGTAATAGATGAAGATTTGGTTGTGATGGGAAGGTAAATGGGACCATGAGATGAGACGGCAGCCTCAGCAGTGGAAAGCCGGCGTCCCCCATTCTGAAAAAGCTCCTCCAGCCGGTAAGAGACGGGTGAGAGATCTTCACACTCCCAAGTCTGTCCTCTCAGTATTTTGAGTGTAGGCAAACTTCAAGGGTAAATTCTATTTAGGCAGATTCGACACAGTCTTTCCTATCTGTCCCATATTTTCCCTATTGCTCACTCAGCTCTCTCTCTCTCTCTCTCTTTCTCTCTCTCTCTCTCTCTCTCTCTCTCTCTCTCTCTCTCTCTCTCTCTCTCTCTCTCTCTCTCTCTCTTTCTCATGTCTGAATTTCATTAAGCGCACAGAAATAAATAAATAAAAAAGCGAGTGGAAAATCTTCAGTGCAGGCTTACAGGGTTCCATTTGATCTTTAATTAAAGGTTTGGTGTGGCAACAGTGGGGAGAGAGAGATAGAGAGAGAGAGAGAGAGAGAGAGAGAGAGAGAGGGAGAGGGAGAGAGAAAAAGAGAGAGAGGGGAGGAGAGAGAAAGAGAGAGAGAGGGACAGGGAGAGAGAGTGAGAGAGATAGATAGAGAGAAAGATAGAGAGAGAGAGAGAGAGAGAGAGAGAGAGAGAGAGAGAGAAGGAAGAGAGAAAAATAGGAGAAAGAGCAAGAGGGAGAGAGTGGAAGAAAGAGGGAGATAGAGGGGGAGAGAGAGAGAGGGGAATACATCAGGTATGATGTGTTCTGGGGACAAGAGTGCATACATGAGTCTGTGATTCTGTGTGCCTATTTCTGCATTTCTGCATGTAATATGTTTATGCTATTTGAATATGAGTGTACGTGTATGCATGTGGGTGCAATCAATATGTACAGGATACGTGTGCGTGCTTCCTTGTGTGATTGTGTTTACCACTGTGTGCGTGACGTGTCAAATCACCCCACTATGTCTGAACCCCAGGGCCTCATATATGTCCATGGAAATAAAAAGAGTGAAAACAAAAGCAAGACAAATAAAGACTGAGAGTGAGACAGGCTTCTCGCCAAACTGGAGTACAGACCTCCTGTACCTCATTTTGGCAAGACCGTCTGTTTGTGCATGTATGAGTAATTCATGCACAAATTAATCATTTAAAGATTCTAAATGGTGCACTACATGTTACGAGAGTCATAATGTACCATACGTATATGCTGTTTTGGTTTCATATTGGGCTTTGTCCTGTAAAAGGAAATGCAACTGAATTATTCTGTGTGGTTTTTTTTCCTGCTTCTCCCATGCTGATGAAATAGGCAGGGAGGCTGCAATCTTTTTTTTTAAGCCAGAGGGGGAGGGTTTTTGAGATGCGGAGGAGGAGGGGGTTAATTCGGGGATGCGTGGGGACGGCTGAGGGAGCAGGAGACCCGCACTGGGGGAGCTGTCCCTGCTGCCCACGGAGGTTGTGTGGGGACACAGGGTCATGCTCTGCCTCTTCCCATTGAGGGGGGGCAGCAGGAGGGGTGAAGGGGAAGGGGGAGGGGGAGGGGGGGGCTACCCTGCTGGGAGCCCTAGAGGGGGGCAGCTTAATCCGCCCTGACTTGAACAGGAGATTAAGAGCTTCTTGTTGGGAAGCTTGTTTCATTTCTTAACACTTCCTGCTGCTCCTTGCCATCCCTGTGATTCACCCGGTTTCTGTTGCAGCCCGAGCTTCACTTTTAGTGTTCGAGCTCGCAGTGGGACAGAAGTGAGACGCCCCGATTTGTAAACCCCAGTTTGAGCTGTTACTTTGCCCCGTGTCAGGTCCGTCCCGGACCAGTCTCCATCTCCCAATAGTTCCACATCTACAGCTCTTTATATTTTGGACGGTTGCATTTGGAATTCCAAATGCACATCAGATTCTATCTCTACGGCAGGTACTCTAAGGCGACTATGCCGTAATTACCCAGGAGGAATGGCGGGGTCGAGAGCTGCATTCCGAGGTTAACGCTCCCGCTCTGACCCCTGGAGCGCGGCGAGCGCAGGTCTACAGAAACGCAAACAGAAACGGGGGCCTCCCGACTTGTTCCTGAGCTGATAAAAAGCAGCCCGTGCATTGTTCCAGCCCCTGGGGCTCACCCCCGCGACCCTGCGCCTGTCAGGGGAATGAGGGATGGAGCTGATAAACCAGCTCGGGCCAAACACCGCAGACGGCAGCGGCGGCAGAGCGGGCAGCGGCGGGGGCCACCCCCAGGTCACTCGGATAAGGCCTCAGGCCCGGCGACGGCCGCGATCGCCGCTCAGATAGCACGTGTGCGTGCCGAGCGACGGAGGGGAGCTTCCTCGTCGCAGTTCAAACTTTGTTCGATTGCGTAGAACCAGAGTCCAGAGTTATTCTCCGTTTGGGGTACAGCGTCTTTGTGACAGTGCTCTGTAAAAAGCAACGTACGAATACGATCGCATCGAATGGAATGCGCACTTCTCAGCCAAGCATATGGTCGCCACATACGCATGGCGAGCCGAAACCAGACAGGTCTCTATGCAGTGAGATTTCAGCAGCGCATTACAGTCTTCTTAGAGGTGCTCAGTTGCCTCTATACGGTTCCTCTGTTGAAGGACACTTATGCCCACGGCGGTCATGCCAGATTTGGGATCGCTGACCTTGGTACAGCTCAATCTGGGCTCCTATCGATTTTCCCCTGTTGGGCCGAGTCAGTACCAGCAGGGTACGGGCAGGCCAGGGTTGGAGATAGCAAAGCAGCGCTCTGTCATTTGGCCCTAAAGATGTGAGGTGGAAATAAATGTTCCCAAAGGCTTTGGTCAATATTCAAAGTGTAGCTAGCAATTTAGGAAATGACTGCTCACATCCTCCTGTGACATTTAATGAAGTTTAATAACTTAGGTTAGGACCACACCTCCAGCCCTCCCCACAACCAATCAATGCAGGCATAAAAATGTAATCAATGACCCCTTTCTCCTTGTGTGTTGCAATTCCTGCATATTTCAAAATGGAGCTTGACTGTTTATTCACGTTTGCCAGCTAGCTCGCACATCATTTGTAAAAAGAAAGGCTAGAGAACTCTGTGAATCTCAGTATGTGTTTCCTTCCTGCCTGGTTAGGTGTGTATTATTGCATAGCTCTCCTTGTGTTGAGGCTGTTGCAATGTAAGCCGGGCCTGCAAAGAACCGCAGCAGGCCTTGAGGGGAGTGTGTCTATGTTCCCACAGCCCTATGTTCCCCCATTTCTCAAAATTAGGCCCTATGTTCCCCCAGCCCTATGTTCCCTCAGGCCTACATCCCCACAGCACAGGTATGGCCATTCCCTAACCCCAACCCTAACCCTAACCCTAACCCTAACCCTAACCTAATAGGGCTGGGGGAACATAGGGCCTAATTTTGAGAAATGGGGGAACATAGGGCCTAATTTTGAGAAATGGGGAACATAGGGCCTAATTTTGAGAAATGGGGGAACATAGGGCTGTGGGAACATAGGGATGACCCCGCCTTGAGCCTCGTCCGGCCTGGCCCGGCCTGGCTCTGTTCCAGCAGGCTATGATCTGGGGAAACGCGGTGAAAGATCAGAGCGCTAAGAGTGGCGGTTCTCTTGTGGCCAGCCCTCTCTCTCTCTCTCTCTCTCTCTTTCCCTCTTTCTCTCTTTTTCTCTCTCTCCTTGCTCTTCTCATGTGATTTGATCAGGCCCCTGCATTCCAGCCATAGCACTCATTCCAGAGTGGACATGTGCTCCGAATCCATCCACCCCCCCCCCCCAACACACACACAATCCAACACCACCACCCCACCCCAAATGAGCCACAGACAAACAACTGCGCACCAAGAAGAAAACAGAACGTAAACACGTCACGGTTTCCCAGGCACTTTGCTTACTGAGGCACTGCAGGAAATCACATGCGTGACTGCCAGGGTTCAGACTTCTCGCAGGCATTGATTGACTGCTTGCAGATGTTATTCACTCCGATTAAAATGGTAGAAACCTAAAATTGTACTTGATTTAAAAGCATCCCGCCCAGACAAAAAATGGGAGGTCCACGAATGAGTAGGGCGAGCCGGCGAGGTGCTCTCTCCCTGGCTCACACGTGCTCGCACACTTGGGCCTCTTGCTGGAGCCACCTCATGACCTCGTGACTACAGGGCAGAGTGTGTGTGTGGGGGGAGACTTCCATCACAATGGGATTTGAGAAGGGGTCTGCAGGGTACTGTAATGTAGGGGGGGGGCTTTTAAATGTGTAGAGGGGATTGTAAGGAAGACAGACAATGGACTTCATAAATAAAGGTAAAAGAGAGAAAGAGGAAAAGAGCAGGCACGCTAACAGGCAGACCAGCAGACAGACTAAGAAGCACACTTAGACACATTCAGAGACAGACCACCAGACAGACTAACAGACAGACAAAGAGACACACTAACATCCACAGTACAGACCCACTTACAGACAAACAGGCGCGCTCATGGTCACACTGTTCAACGGACACAGACACAATCACGCATACAGGCACATAGATCTTGAGAAGCCCCTTTGTGTTTTCAGTTTATTTTTCCTTAAATCATTTTCTCTGGGCCTCTTGTTCCAAAAAGTGAAAATAAGTCATTTCCTGACCAAAAGAAAAATGTGCACACATTATCCAGAGCTCCTGGGGTCACTCTAGGGTGTATGCAAGCATATGCATGTGTGTGTCTATCTGTGAGAGTGAGTATGTGTGTGTGTGCATTTGTATGTGTGTATGTGCCTTTTGTGTGTGTGTGTGTGCGTATGCGTGAGTCTGTGTTCATTTGTGTACATGTGTACGCCTGTGTATATATGTGTGAGAGTCTTTGCTTTTGTGTGTATGTGTGTGTGTGCATGTTTTGAACCCATTCTTTATATATAGTTTTGAGTAGAATGTCAAAGAGAGGTAGCTGTGGGGGAAGGGAGTTGGCTTAGGCCTCATGCAGCCCCCCAGCTGGGTAGAAAAGCTGCCCAGGATTCAGCAGTGTTTATCCAGCTGCTACTACCCTCCAGACACCCCTGTGGGGACATGACAGGAGCGCAGAGGAATGGCACCCCAAGAATCATGGACTTTGTGGTTGAACGCGGGGTTCAGACCTATGTTGAGTGTATAATCTGTCACTGCAGTGAAAGGACACGCGATGTTATTTCAATGAACATATTACCTGGGGTTAATTCAACTACAGTACAAGGATAAGTGTTTTCATAAAAAAATAATACCCTACTCAACCAACCAACCCCTGTTAAACTGGATTTCTCTGCCTGTACAAAAACTCCAATCTACTTTCAGTTTCTTGGGTTGGCTGATTTCCGACACCCTTCTATCCTTCAGGTACTCACTTCACGATTTCCACTGTGTGTTTGTGTGTGTGCATGTGGTGGAGAGGGGGGGGGGGCTTGGTGGGGTGTTGTAAACACCCCATCCAGATGGCCAGGTACAATCTTTACATCATACTCCATGGCAAGGATGTCACTGAAGCCACTGACACCAAATACATACAGTATATTACCATTCTTGTAAATTGTAGCTGAATTACTTACCAGCAAGAATCGAAGGAGTTGAGGACTGTGTGTCACCATCTCAGGACTTATTGTTGAGCCATAGGCTGTGGCTCAGCAGTCACTGATGGTGCCCTACAAGGTTATAAAGCAATGGACATAACTCCAGGACACCCACAGTCCACCGACTATTTCCAGCAAGCTGCCCCTAGATATTTCGTTCCACTTATCATGCTCCCATTGTTTGTGGTGGTAGCTGTTTGCTGATGGATTATATACATCTGCATGCTCTTCTCACTCAGTAAATTCCTCATTACCTCACTAGTACCATTTATGGATATTCAACGCACAAAAGTATCTTAACGTTCAAATTGTTGTTGTTTTTTTAAGTGTTGAAACAATAACTTGCAATCAGTTGCTAAATTCCATACGAATTAAAAGTTCTCTGCAGGGATTAGCACGCAATGTGACAGCTAGCTTTGCTATGCCCCGTCTCACAGAAAATCATTGTTGCGTGTAGTTCATGGAATAAATTATGTGGCCTAATCAAAATACTACTAATTGTGCGTTCCACAAATAAACGCAATGAAGTCATACTCAAACTCGGAAACAAACCTCATGAAAACCTTAAATTAAATACTGAAAAATGTACTACCACAAGTTGAAAATATATGCACTTAAATAGAACCTAAAAAGTAATGAATGAAATTAAAAAGACGTTTTGTGAAACTAAAACTGTTGTGGCAATGCAATGAAAATAACAGTGCAATGTGATCCAGTGGCTAAAGTTCACAATACAAAAACAGTTGTGATTTTTCACCTTATGTGAACTGTACATGTAACTGCACATGTAACCGCACAATATTAACTTTTTCCACAGAGGGAACTCCCCCTTTGAAGTAGAAAGAAGGAAAGAAGACACTCGGACACTCAAAGAAGGATTGCAATTACAGAGTAGTAAATGAGTGTCAAATTCATTTGAAAAATGTACAAAATGTTTCAAATTTTACAACTGAATACTTGTTGAATAATTGAATATACTGAATATATATATATATATATATATACATATCCCTTAAAGGGAAGTCCGGGGCTGGCTGGGCACACCTGACGCGCTTTTCCCCGTAATGAACAAATAAATCAAAGATGCACCTGTTCCCTACACAAGTCGCAAAGTATCCGAAGGGAGACGCATGGCGTGGGAGAGTGTTTAGAGAATAGTGTTTTTTGGATTGCTTTCTGGATTGATTTGGATTGTTTTGAGAACCCCGTTTGTGGACTGACCATTGACTGTTTGAGGACCTGGATTGAGGACTTTTGGGTTACGGATAACGACAACAAGAACGGATCACGAACTGTATGTGTTTGCTTCCCCAATCTTCCTTTTTGCTGTAAGAAACCCCTTAATAAATTTATTGTTTCATATTTGCCGCATTGAAACCCAAAACCTGTGATGCTGCCACTATATATATATATCAGTGGTGACTGGTGGGGTCCACAACAGGTGAAGCTGCGACCCGGGGTGGGGGGCTAGATAATTATCTTTATTTGCTAGATAATATTAACTAGTAGCTATAACAAAACCGCAGCTTATTATTTAACATGTTGAATATACAAAAATACTTTCTTCTAAAACGCCATGCTAACTAGCTAGCAAGCTAAAATCTCATGTTTGATATGAACTGCAAATGTCAGCTAGCTAGCTAGCTAGCTAATGTTAGCCCAGTTCAGTTGAAACATGCAAGATGTGACACATTTTTTGCTGGATAATGTTAACTAGTAGCTAACTTTAGCTAGAACAAAAACGCAGCTTATTATTTGACAGTTGCTGCAGATTTGTCGGCTGCACATTCATGTTCCGAATCTCCCGTTCCACCACATCCCAAAGGTGCTCTATTGGACTGAGATCTGGTGACTGTAGAGGCCATTGGAGTACACTGAACTCATTGTCATTTTTGTGGATCCAGCTTGAGATGATGTGTGCTTTGTGACATGGCGCATTATCCTGCTGGAAGTAGCCATTAGAAGATGGGTAGACTGTAATAAAGGGATGCACATGGTCAGCAACAAGACACAGGTAGGCTGTGGCATTTAAACGATGCTCAATTGGTATTAAGAGACCTAATGTGTGCCAAGAAAACATTCCCCACACCATTACACCACCACCACCAGCCTTGACACAAGGCAGGATGGATGCATGGATTCATGTTGTTTACGCCAAATTCTGACCCTACTATCTGCATGTTGCAGCAGAAATCGAGATTCGTCAGACCAGGCGATGTGTTTCCAATCTTCAACTGTCCAGTTTTGGTGAGCCTGTGCCCACTGTAGCCTCACTTTCCTGTTCTTAGCTGACAGGAGTGGAACCCGGTGTGGTCTTCTGCTGCTGTAGCCCATCCACTTCAAGGTTCGTCGTGTTGTGCGTTCTGAGATGCTTTTCTCCATACCACTGTTGTAACACGTGGTTATTTGAGTTACTGTCGCCTTCCTGTCAGCTTGAACCAGTCTGGCCATTCTCCTTTGACCTCTCTCATTAACAAGGCGTTTTCGCCCACAGCACTGCCGCTTACTGGATGCTTTTATTTTTTGCACCATTCTCTGTAAACTCTAGAGACTGTTGTGCATGAAAATCCCATGAGATCAGCAGTTTCTGAGATACTCACACCACCCCGTCTGGTACCAACAATCATTCCACGGTCAAAGTCACTTAGATCACATTTCTTCCCCATTCAGATTTTTGGTCTGGACAACAACTGAACCTCTTGACCACATCTGCATGCTTTTATGCATTGAGTTGCTGCCACATGATTGGCTGATTAGATAATTGCATTAACGAGCAGGTGTACAGATGTACCTAAAAAAGTGGCCACTGAGTGTATATATATGCACTACTGGTCAAAAGTTTTAACTACTCGACGGCGTACAAAAACCCTGCGTGATGAACTGTAGATTTCAAATTTTGATTAATCGGTCCATAAGACCGTCTTCCAGTCTTCAGTAGTCCACTGGCGGTGCTTCATGGCCCAGGCAAGCTTCTTTTTCTTATTTTACAATGGCTTTCTTACTGTCACTCGACCTGTCAAACCTGCAGCTCGAAGTCTTCTCTTCACAGTTGAAACTGAGACTTCCTTACTTCGACCAGTGTTAAGCTGTGCTTGAAGCTGTTGTCCTGTGAGCTGCCTATCACGCAAGCTGTTGACTCTCAGAAACTTGTCTTCTGATTTTGTTGTGGCTTTGGGTCTGCCAGACCTCTTCCTGTCAGAGTTTCCCCAGTTTCCAAGTGCCTTTTGATGGTGTAGGAAACTACAACTACTTCTTTTTTTTTACCTCTTGCAGTTTACCGCTTACCTTTGTACCATTTCAGGTTATTCACTGGACTTGAACTGCTTAAATTTCAGTAAAAACTGGAAAATGGGGGTGTTCTAAAACCTTTGACCGGTAGTGTATATCATAGGTGTAATGAGTGGGGGGGACATGTCAAAAAGAGGCATATTTGCCCCCAATTAAATTGTAGATAAAACATTCCCTTATGTCCTCCCCAATATTTAATATGTGGTTACGCCCTTGATATATATATACACACAGTACATATTCTTGTCACGTGCATGTTTAAACAGTAACTGATACTCTGTGCTTTTTTTTGTTTTGTTTTTTGTAACTGCATCCATACTAAAAATCTATAACTCTGTTGATTCTAATTTCAGTAAATACCTTATACATCCCAAGGGGCTGCACCGGAAAATGGCTTCCTGGCCCTTTAATTCTTGGGAGCCACTGGAGGAATGCAGTAGCCCGTAGTCCCGCACCTGAACAAAGTCAAGCGATTTGGACTATGGCATTTGGAGGCTTATTTAAAGCACTGATTCATGTCACACTGAGAGGGAGTAGGTTGGTGTTTTTGGGAGAGTGTTTTGGAGAGTGTTTTTGATTGCTGTTTTTTGATTGCTGATTGCTGATTGTTGATTGCTGATTGTGTTTGGATTGGACTGTTTTGAGGACCCCGTTTGTGTACTGACCTGGATTGTGTGAGGAACTGACCTGGATTTTGACATTGGATTTTGGACAAAGACAAAGATAAGGATTGCAGACTTTATGTGTGTTTTTTACAATTACCCCACCCCTTTGTGTTGTCAAGATTTGTTCAATAAAACCCTACTTTTGTTTTGAATACTGCCTCCCCGGCGTTATTCAACTGCCTACGCCCTCTGCCTCTAATTTTTTCCAGTTTTTCTCCCAATTTGGTTGCCAATTATACCCTCTATTTATTTCAATTCCCCACCCCCACGAGTCTGCCGCCCGTCCTCCGGGAGCGAGACACACATTCCTGGCCGATTGTTCCCGCCTCTTCCGAGACGGAAATTCTTCCACGGACGCCTTTTACCTTCTCCTCGACGGACTCATGCCGGCTCACCCTCCCCCCCTTCCCGGACAGCCAAATGCCGCCTCCGGTCGGGGCTGATGACCAGGGCCGGTCTGGTAGAGACGCGGATCATTCTACGATGATAAATGGCATTCCTGATATTAAAGGCCTGGCTTTCTTTGGGGCCTTTGGGGACCAAGGGGGAATGTAACATTTTTTCCTTATCCTTTTTTGTTTGTTAGTTTTTTTGCCCCCGCAAGAGCAACTCTCACAAAATGGTAAATGACCATATCAGATATCTGTGCCTATAATCCAGTTTAGCCCAAACTGAGCTTATGCCTCACCTTTCCCCAATACCATCTGTTTTCTTTATCTCGTTTATTTCTCTTTTTTCCCCAGTGTTGTGTGTATATTATTGTACCGTTTTTTCCGCCCCAGGTCTATGTTGTATATAGCTGAACTTTACTTTTCTCTGGTGTGTGGCTGAGGGCTCCAAAAAAGTTTGATTTGATTTACTGATCAGCAGTGCTGATGAAGACTAACAAGGGATTCATCGTGTGTCATTGTGAGCCACTTTAACGAACCGGCGCTGCACTCATCTCATTACAAGGAAACCTGCTGCTTGCTCACCCGAATCCCACTCCACTTCCTGCTGGTGTTAACACTGCTGCCAATCAATTCTGTGTGACAGACGTAACAGTACATTATAGGTTTCTGTGAGAGGCTTGGTAAACCATTGCACCTCGACTGTTAACAGAAGCCTCTGGAGTTCAGCCAAGGAAACAGGCCCTCCGAAAACAAACAATCATTTTTCTCGGTTCAATAAAACTGTGCCCCGGCAATTCGTGGCAAACACGACCCACATACTTAAAAACCCCAAGCGCTCACTTCTCAACAAACTACAAAGCAGACACATAATCAATATACAAGGCGCTGGGTAGTTCTTAGTGGAGCTATGCGTATTTCTTCAATATTTATATATTTGCAGAAACAGGGCTGTGCTGTGGAGAGCTCAGGACTTCAGTAAATTGTTTCAGGGCAAGAGAAGGGGGGAGCGTGCCCATTTCTGTTGGAATCCTTCGATGGAAAATCCAGAGATATGTAATGAGTCCATGAGGTCACAATGCGTATCCCAGATCCACCTCCAGACACATAATTGCTGAATATCGTAAATGAGAAATGCTTAATTGAAATCATGCCGCACCCAATAGGGGACAGGGTTGGGTTGTGTGCTGTGCTTTGTGTCTGTGCGGCGGTGGGAGCAGCAGAAGAATGCATCCTTACTTTCAGTGTTGGGTTAGCTGCACTGTCCTCCACTGATGTGTCCTTACCCAGTGGCCATGTGGTCAAGTGTTAATGTCACTGCAAACTACTCTCCCACTGGTCTCGGCACTGTCTGATCTCACACCCCGTTGGCCAGCCCCTGCCACCACACACCCCCGCTCCAGAACAGACCCACCCCCACTCCCAGCCCACCCTCGGCACGCCAAATCCAGTGCCTTGCTCGACGCTATTTTGAGGATCAGCGTGTCATGTGCGTGGAAGCCGATGGTGTCTTAATACACTTGGCTTTTTGAGCGGCTAAGTCAAAGGAATGCCTGATGCTTTGCCCTGGCCTTCCTGATAGTGAGCGGGGAGGGGTGGGGAGCAGAGGAGGATGGAGGTGGGGGGGGGGAGTACACAGTTCTGCTGAAGAGCTGGTTTTTCCTTTTTTAAAATCTGTTGTTTTGGGTTGTTGTTTTCTATAGAAGTTTATTATTTTTGCTATTGTTCTATTGAGTATGCAAGAAAATGCACTCGGCTGGCTCTAAGAAGAAGGAGCAGCATTAGAAAGGGAGAACACATAAGCCACCGCCTCACAGAGACATGCAGATAAACAGCCGGGTATGAGAGTCGGTAAGATTCGGAGGGAGTCAGTCAGAGTTCTATCCAGGGCACTTAAACTCAGTATTCTGTCTTCTCCCGTGTCCTCATTCCTTCTCTCTCTCCCATTGTCCCTCTCTCACTCTTTCTCTGTCTGAACTAAAGAACTAAAGCCATCTCTTCTCAGCTTCTGGGATTTACACACACACACACACATGCATGCACACTCTCTGTCTCTCTCTCTCTTTCTCCTCTATCTCCCACTCTCTTACTCTCCCTCTCTCCCTCTTTCTCTGTCTGAACCAAAGAACTAAAGCCATCTCCCCTCAGCTTCTGGGATTTACACACACACACACACACACACATGCATACTCTCTCTCTCTCTCTCTCTCTCTCACTTTCTCTCTATTTCTCTCTCACATATCCAACTTCAAAGCAGGTCTGTATCGACCCCTCTCTCCTACAAATCATTTCCCTCCCTGCTCTCTCTTCCTTTCATTAGCGTTCCCAGATACTGACTGCTGTCGGACTCAGGCAGCTGGAGGCTGTGAAAGCTACAGAGACAAATACGTCTTCTCCCCAGCCCGTACTTTCAATCCGCCTCTCGTTTTGAATTTCCATATGCCTCTCTATACACCTTACTCTTTTGCTCTCTTTCCATCTCTCCATCTTTTCCCCTGTCTGTATCCTGTTCTTCGAATCTTTCAAATTCGAGTGCAATTTAAATTTCAAATATGCTTTATTTGCGTGACAAGAGGAACTTGTGTCACTAAAGGAGTAAGGACATATGACATTAGCAAAAAAAGAAAAAACACACAATAAGTAAACTCCTCTCCTCTACCCCAACACACACCCCAACACACATACTATATACCTCACCTTGAATTTCAACAAACAAAATAAGAAACCTCAGAATGAATCTGGAGCACTGATGATACAAATGAACACAAATACAAACCCCACCAATTTATATACAGTAGCTCTGTAGTATTAGAGTCTCTTCACCCACAAATACGCATTTTTCTGAATCTGGTAGATGTTGAGATTAGCGTGTGCAGGGTGCTTGTCCCTGGGGAAGAGGTACTTGGGACAGGTGAGGAGAGAGCAGGTTTGTGTCTCCACCTCCGCCAGGATGCAGCCTATTCTCCTGAGGTAACCGGGTTTCTCTCCCTCTCCTTTCCCCTCTCCTCCTCTCTGTCTGTCTCCCCCTGTGCGTGTTCATCCCTCAGTAATGTTCCGTTAAACAGGGGGCAGCCCTCAGCTTTACGCTGATTAAACTCACGCTGCGAGTGATCAGGCGTAAGGGAGGGATTGTCGAGTTCACCCTCTCTTTTCCTCCACTCAGCGCTTAAAACCCCTTAACACAACGGCGGGGTGGGGCGCGGCCAAACACAGCCACACACTGCAGTTGAGGTGAGGAGGAAGGAGAAAGCAGGGGAGGAGAAGGACCTGCAACACTACAGCATACAGCATACATGTGGTTTTCTGTGGCTCAGTTGGTAGAGCACAGCGTTGGCAACGCTTAGGTTTTGGGTTCAATCCCCACTGGGGCCACACATACTGAAAAATGTATGCATTCACTACTGTAAGTCGCTTTGGATAAAAGCATCTGCTAAATGGCGTATATTATTATTATTATATTATACAGGTAACTGCCAAAATAAAGGAAACAATTGAGTAAATGAAGGGTTCTGGCAACTCCGTTCCTGTCATGGTTTAGGTCCTTAACCCCTTAGAGGGCAAGGTAAACACAAATAAATACAATGCTAATGTGGTCTCTTCCAGGATAACAATGCCCCCATCCACAGAACATGAGTGATCACCGAATGGTTTAATGAGCATGAACAGTGTAACCATATGCCAGTCACCATCTCAATCCACCTGAATACTTATAAGTGTTTTCCAGCACCATCAACAAAACACCAAATGATGGAATTTCTTGCTGTTGAATGCTGTTGCATCCTTCCACTAGAGTTTCAGACATTGGTAGAAACTATGCCAAGGTGCATTGAAGCTGTTCTGGTGGCTCGTGGTGGCCCAATGCCCTATTACATAAGACACTTTATGTTGGTGTTTCCTTCATTTTGACAGTTACCTGTATAATGCATCCAACTAATGACCAAGGCAACACAACTCATTTTAAGATGGAGAACTTTGATGTGTTACAGACACTGATGATGGCCTGGCCGCGTCATGCTATACAAAAACGCTAAAAAAGTAACAACGCATTTAACTTTATTTGTTGTTTCTAGAGTGCGACCCAACTTTTATTGGATATTTTCCTGTATTTCTATGGTTAACGCATCTGAAGTCAGAGTGCAGTGGTATGGGACAATCTCAATATAACTGCAATACTTCAAGTAAACACTGAGGAGAAAGACATTATAACTGCACAGTGGGAGAATAGTCCTGCAACACTACAATTACACACTGAGGTGTTGGGATAGGCATATAAGCCAATACATCGAGGTGATGTGACACTACATCTGTACACCTGAGAAGTTAAAGCTATAACATTATATGTTCCCACCATTGGGATGGACCTGGCACACAACAATGACACTCGGGAGATGAAACTGTACGACTGTAACAGTGCGCTCTGGAGATACAAGGTAAGACCTTACAACACAGCCACACATTCAGGAAATGTCTCCTACGTGACAATGAGGGCAACCACGATGTAGCAGAGAAAACTAAACTTGAGTTGTGGTTGACATATTTGTTTGAAATGTAATTGATTGCTGTATAGTGTGTTTAGCCACCTGTTGAGCGCTTTGATGAGTGAGAAGTCAATGTGTGCTGGTAGTTGAAATTGAGAGTCTGCTGGTTGTTGAGTGAGACGAGTATCCATCCATTTTAACTGGGTGCCAGAATTCAGAACACAATCGGTTCATTAGTCGGGTATTTATATACCGGCTGTACTGGGAACGTGGTGACACTGCAGTCTAGGGAACAGCATCCAAGGTCTAATATTAGAAACACCCAATATCCCACAAAGTCTGCATGTGTGTGTGTTTGTGTAGGAGTGAGTGTGTGTTTGTGTGTGTGTGTATGTGTGTTTGTGTGTGTGTATGTTTGTGAGTGTATGCGTGCATGCATGTGTGTGATGGTGTGTGTGTGTTTGTGTGTGTGAGTGAATTAGTGTGTGTATGTATGTGTGTGTGTGTGTTTGTGAGCATATGTGTGCATGCATGTGTGTGAGTGAGTGTGTATGTGTGTTTGTGAGTGTATGCGTGCATGCATATGTGTGAGTGAGTGTGCGTGTGTGTGTGTGTTTGTGTGTATGTATGTTTGTGAGTGTATGCGTACACGCATGTGCGTGAGTGAGTGTGTGCGTGGGTGTATGTTTGTGCATATGGGTGTTTGTGAGTGTATGCGTGCATGCATGTGTGTGAGTGAGTGTGTATTTTATGTAACTGCAGTATTTCTGAGCTTCTGACAGTCCGTCACCACAGCAGAGTGGTTTATAGTTAAATTCAGCACTGTATCTAGAGCCAGAATGGTAGAAATATAAATCAAAGTCTTTAGCAGGGCACAAAACCCATCTACATTAGCATTCCTGCAAGAAAGCACCACATATGATGCAAAAATAATATAATGCATGATGTGGAAAGATATTACTTGACGATGCTGAAAACAGTAGTCAGTGTTTAATCAGTTTTCCATTTGACAGGCAAGGAATCGGTGGAGTTGTGTTTTGTGGGCTATTTTTTTCAGTCTTTTTGTTGTATTTTTATGGAGAAAATATGTCCGTTTTGGCCTAAAATTCAAGTTTGAGCATTCTTAATAATATATATGTATAAAATAAATACTAAAAGGGAACAAAACGGTGAAGAAAGGAGAGAGTGAACAAAGCAGGGGGAGGCGTAGCACAGGAGAAGCCTGTCAGTCCCGGGGTCCAACAAAGAGGACAAACCATTTATTTCAGAGCCTAAATACTTTCCAAATTTGGATAAAGAAGAGGAAAGAGGGGGAAAAAAGGGAGAGGGGGGAGAGAGAACTTTCCGTCAAAGAAGCCATATACAATTGAGTCAAAGATTCTGCCCTGTGACCTTTGACCCCGCGAGTCCTCTGGGGTCAGAGCCTAGAGCAGTGTCTGACTGCAGCCTCTATCTGGGCTGTTCCCAGGATCGGTTTCTGGAGGACTGTTTGGGATCTCAGCTGAAGAAAGAGGAAGGGGGGGGGGGAGTTACGAATTTAGTAGCAGTCTCTGAAGCTAAATGGAAAGGGGTGTTGACTAATTAATATTTATGAATTTGGGAACAGTTCTGTTTTTGTGAAAGACCACGGTTTTCTCACGCAAGGTGGGCCGGCCAGGGGGAGGAATGCATTAGCGCAGTAAAGGGCGAGGAAGAAAGAGGACGGCCGAGCGCTGAAAGAGGGGCAGTGGACAAAAGAGAGAGAGAGGGAGAGGGAGAGACAGAGAGAGAGACAGAGAGAGAGAGAGGTAGAGAAAGAGCATGACTCCTTTCCTCTCCATCAAACTAAAGAAAGAGGAACGGGAAAAGAAAAGGCTTCTCTTTTTTTGGGGGGGAGTTGGGATTGATATCAGTCCTTGTTTTCCTCAACAGCTCTCAAGCTTACGTTCTGCTCCCGATTCTGAATCACCCGAAAAGGGCCCAAGCATGGCGGTACCACTGGACATCCGCACGGCAATCTGCTCTAGGTGTGGTCAGACCGAGAGCAGGGAAGCACGCGGAAAGGAAACGGAGAAAGGCAGAGCAGGAAGAGTAAACACAATAACCACCCACGGATTCAGAGTGCGGTTTTTGCGATTCTCAGCCGGAGTGAGGCGGCCTCCTTCCGTTCATGTCGACAGAAGCGGGCCAGAGGCTCACTCTCACCTCTCTCTGATGTCTGACTCATCAGCACATCCAGATCCCTGTCCCGATAACAGACTCCTGCAGAGGAATGATAAAGATTCTTCCAAGCCTGGAGACAGCCAAGCAGTTTCAGTTTTTCCCACAGCTTCCAAAAACCCATAGTCATTTTACACTACATATGTATATATCTGATTAACAAGGCAATTCTTGCTCTTTAATACATTCTATATTTCTTTAATCCAAACTCCATGTTAACTTGGGAGGCATTTGGGTTTACCTTAATCATCAATGCATTAAATTGATATCGTTAGGGGAAATCGGGGGAAATACATAGTACCCTAGCCACTACTACACACAGTTACGCACCCCACCTTGATTTAAAAATAAGAGATTTGTGTGGTTAAATTCTGGACTGCAGTAGCCCAGACGCAGTTCTACTTACAGCACACCTAGAAATATAGAATACAGTTGGGAGGAAGGAAAGGCTACAAATATCAGGCTTTACGTCACACACACATACACACACACACACACACCCACACACACACACACATACTCACACACATATACACACACACTCACACACACACAGATACACACACACTCACACACACACAGATACACGCACACACACATACACACACAGATACACACACACACATTCACACACTCATACCCACAAGCAAGCAACTCTACACATACACGCACGCACATGTACACACAGGTACACACACACACAAACACACACACACCCACACAGCAACATACACACCAGTTTGCACTTGTTTGGGTTCCCTTGTCATTTTAATGATGAATTATTAAAAGAAACCACAGACGAAAAAGTCCATACTTTAAGACAGACCATGAACCGTTTATAGAACCATTTAAACTATTACTATTCAGCCATTATTGGTGATTCAAAGCTGCACACAGATGTAGCTGCATGAAAAGGGTATAGCTACAGGGTTCTCCCACCCCCCCTGCCCTCACTCCTCAAAATCAGCTCTTCTCTAAACCCCCTCTCTATCCACTCTCCCCTTTCCTCTTCTCTGCATTCCCTCTGTCCAATCCTCCTTCTTCTCGCCTTCGTCCCTTATTTTGGACTGACCTGTGGGAGGAGGCCCATTGTTGCTCGCATCCCAGAATGCCCTGGGGCCCTCCAAGGCAGCTTGTCATGTTAATGGCTCTCAAAAGGGTGGTAATGGGATGTAAATACCATGGGCTTTTTAACATACCACCAACAGCACAGGAGTCCATAGTGCCTTCCCTCCTTTCGTTCAAATATCTCTCCCTCCCATTTCTTTCAAATCAAGGTTAAAAGGGTTTATCATCACAAAATGAGTGTGGGACGTGCCCATTGATAAAGCAAGCCCCCGGGAGAGGGGACAGAAAGGGTGGGGCCAGCGGGCTGGAGGAGCAGGTTTTACTCTGGGTTTCTCAAAAGGCAGGGCCTGCAAGTTGTTGTCTGTAAACCAACACGATAGTCTCCAGCTAGCTATAAATCGGACACACTTACGAGACAATTAAAAGCCAGTCTGCCCAGCTTCATTGTCATTAAGAGAGTAAAGACACCTTGACATCTTCCAGCACTGGCTTGCCAGCGCTTTTAAGTGTAAATTTACATTTCCAAAACAGCAGGGACGAGAAAAATGTCGACAAAGTAAAAAAGCCTTATGAGATTTAAAGAATCCATTTCACCCTTCCAACAAATAGAAGTCAGGTCTGTTTATTGGGCTGGTTATTTATTAGCAGCGGGGGCGCAGTAAAAAATGAGTGGCTCAAAGACTCAGCTTAAACACATAACTTGTGCACCATGCTGGTCGGTGTGCCTCTCCCCACGCGCACGTCGCAAAGCATAACCGAGAGCGGAATCAAACGAGAGGAAATGAATCGACTCGGGGGAGCGTCTGATCCGTCGCCACAGTCGGGTCTCAGTCTCGCTCCTCCCGGGGGTCCTGTGGACGCCACCCGTGTCGCCGTGCGTCGGGGCCGGAGGGAGTAACGCAGCTCTCCTCTCAAAGACACATGGTACGGAATGACATTTTACATTTACATTTTAGGCATTTAGCAGATGCTCTTATCCAGAGCAACTTACAGTTTTACATTTCTTTACAATCCATTTATACAGCTGGATATTAACTGAAGCAATTCAGGTTGAGTACCTCGCTCAAGGGTACAACGGCAGTGCTCCACCTGGGAATCGAACCAGCAACCTCTGAGTTACAAGCCCAGTTCTCTAACCATTACACTACACTGCCGGAATGAGAATTTCAAAACGCAGGGCGCAAATAGTCTCAAGTCTCTCAGTTGGGATGCCACCCCACCACTTATCCACACAGTGTGTGTGTGTGTGTGTGTATATGTATATATATATATATAGAGAGAGAGAGAGAGAGAGAGAGAGAGAGAGAGAGAAAGAGAGAGGTATCATGATGTATTTTTATCACAGAGAGAGTTGTTATTGCATGGAATAGTTTGCCAGGGCATTTGGTAGAAGTGGAGATCCCTTGGGTCTTCCAGACGAGGCATGGCAGATCGCTACACGCTCTCTAGACAGTAGGTAATATCAGGAGCTTATATGGGCTGAATGTCCTTCTCATCATCAAACAATCTTTTGTTCTCATGTTGTTCCCATATATATATGAGAAAGGCAAGAGCACATGGGGAAGGGAGGAGACGTAGGAGCGCTTTGGGTTTGAGGACGATGAAGAGGAAGGCGTGGGCCGGCTGGTGGAGCTCATTCAGGGAGGAGGAACGCGTCTTCCACGCCATGTGACTTTCCACCATCTGTGGTGTCCAGCACACCAGTCCCTGCTGTCACTACCCCGCTTTCTCCCTGCCGCCCCGCCATCTTGGATTTACCCCCCGTCGCTTCCCCCCTTTCGTGACTTTCGCCCCACCCAGGCGGAGTCCTGTCCAGGGACGGTGGAGTCTCCGGGGCAGGGCACGATTGTGGAACTGCACAGAGACGTGGCGCGTTAATGGCGACTGTGAAAAAGGAACCGTCGCGGTGGAAGTGCCGTCCGGGCAGCCGCGTGGGAGAGGCGGAGATTAGAGGGCAAAAGGGGTATTACCCCTCACCCCCGCGGTGGCACCCCTGATGGCCTTCACAGCGGCGGCATCTGACCCCTCTTCCCTTGGCCCTTGCTCTTTGTTTCGCCTCCTTAATCCCTCTCTCTCTCTTCCTCTCTCCCTTTGTGAAAGGCCCAGCCCTCTCCCTCGCGCCCCCCCGGGGCTGGCATCTCTCCTTGATGAAGACGACTCCTGCGGACCTCACTGAATAGGATCTTGGTTATTCGTTGGAGCGCGGCTGAGAGAACCCACCCCCCCGGCGGCGGAGTGGCAGCGGCGTAGGTGCGCCCGCCGTCGCTCATCACAGACCCGGGCCCGCTATTTCTGTCCGATTGCATCAGCCCGCGGAGTGAAGCAAGGCCTCCTCGCATCGCACAGTTGCTCCCGGTGGATCCGCACCTCCCCCGCACGACGGAGCACCTTCTGCTGCCTACACTGCCGGGGCAAAAATAGCCCCCCCCACAGGTCCCCCCGCTGGGGCAAATATAGCATCCTGTCATGCAGCCAGCCTTGCTGATGCAACAGTCTCCGACAGGCTCACTTTTAGACAACAAAAAAAAAAAAAAACTTTAAATCCAATAACCAGAAGTGAGTGATTCGCCAGCAAACTCCAGCACGCATCACGTACCACAAGTGGGCTAAATACGCCGAAATCTGGTCACCGATGCTGCGCTGGTGCCGAAACGTTTCCATAGAACGAAATAGAAAAAACAACAAAGAAAGGAAGGAGTAGTGTGAAGGGTTCACCGTTTTCTTTTAGAAAGTGAGAAACAAAACTATTATGGCGATTCAACAGTTCAAATGAGAATGACGTGTTCTGTAATAAAGTAAGAACCCCTTCAATAAAAATACAAATAAAATACGACAGTGATCAGTGGCTCAGAGATGACCAACAAGAATGGAAATGTTTGTTCATGAGTAGAAATTAACCTGATTAATAATCTCATGTAGAGAGAGAGAAAGAGAGAGTGAGGGAGAGAGAAAAAGAGAGGGGCAGCACTGAGCTCAATTCAAATCCAAAGTCTAGATTTAAGATCTTTTACAGTTTGTAAAGCATTATAATTTATAAACTACTTTTTTTGAATGGATCTTTTATGCATGTATTCACTGAATTAATTTCATCTGCGCATGCATTTTCACTTGGTTAAAGTATGCACAGTTGTAAAATGCTTCCTGTAACTCAAAGACACACAAAGCCATTAACTGTTCCCTCACTGAACATTGCACTGCAGAAGCTGAACAGGAATCCAGGAGAGTTTTAAAACTGCAGGCCTAAAGCACTGGGCTCAAATCCCGCTCTTGTCCAGGGCTGACCATGGCCTGGAAGGGGCCACACAATCAGCCGTATTATCACCCGCATAACAACAAATACAGCCTGCCTTCGCCAGCACTTTTTAATGATTCCTCAGGCTCACACCAATCAAGCCAACTTTAACGCTGAGTTGACGATCATGTGATGCACGACAATGTCTCTTTCACTGAGAACTTGTCTGTCGTGACTTGTGAAATGCAATTCAAACCGCATGAACCGAGTGAGAAACAGAACCAGTACACAGCGGGTCATCAGGACAATGGACTGCACTGCACCATACCGCATATTACACAACATTGCATCGCACAAAGGTTGCATTGCAGTGGTATGTGGGAAATGTAGTTTGCAGCAGCTCACCGCAGCTCACATGACTTGTAATTGCTTTGCTCTGGCGCTGTTTGCGGCTGGAACATGATACATCCAGTTCGGTTGGCTTTTTTTTCTTTTCGGTCAATATCAATGATATAAGGCATCACAGGACAATTCGAATGGGCAGAGAGTACGTCTCACCAACACATTTTACACTTCACCCTGTCCTGCTTTCCCTCCTGTCGGCCCGGTCTTTGCCCCCCTGTGTATGTGGGCTCCACTCCACTCCTCAATTTTAAATGACACAGGAATCCTCCCCCCAACCCCCTCTACCCACCCCCATGCATTTTGCAACTCCCATTCCCACCCCCTGAGCAGAACCTGCCCAACAAAAGGCCCCATTTGCATGGTGTTAGGACATAATGCACTTATTAGTCTGTAGGTGCTGAGAGGGTTACAGGGTTGCAGGGGTAAGGGCCAGCCTTCAGCTTCAGAACAATGCCGGCTTCAATACAGGGGGGGGGGGGCTCTGGGCCTGGGCCATTTTCCTTTCTTCCTCGATTCTCTTTCAAGATATAAGAGATTCATCTCCTGATTTATAAGATTGTGATTAGCGGCAAGACAACATACGATTTTTTCTCAGAATTGAAAAAAATGTCAAACTTCTTTATACTTCTTCTTGGTGTTACACCAAATACTTTTTTTATATTCAAAGGTATCATCAACCTTTTTTTCATAATACTTAACGAAAGATCAGACGCATCTCTTTTTTTTCCCCTTCAAGAGAGGCGGGAGATCTCAAAAAGCCAGAGAGAGAAAGAAAAAAAAGAAGTCACCAGTGAATCAAAAAAGATCAAATAAAATATTCATTGGTGCGTGTCTGTGGAGTCAAATATTAGGCTGGCTAAGTGAGTCTCCTTTCAGTTCTTTGGGCTAATTCAAACAGATGTGCTAATACTCGAGCGCTGCCAGGCGCTGAGGAGCGTTCGGCGAGACCAAGGCTCTTTCCTTGGGGTCTGATGTAACGGCGAGTACACCCCGTGTCAGGCAATGTAGCAACACTCACTCCATAAAAGCCAATGTGTAGTGGGTTTCATTTCTCCCAAATCGCCCAATTATTCATCAGATGTACCTGAAAGCGGTCAAATCCAGTGCTCTGTGTACACTGGGGCTCCAGCGTCTGCTCTTAATTATTTCATCATCCCAATCGCTTGCTCATTTTCCAAGTCTCAGCAAGTGATAAAGCACAAAGGACAAAGGTTTGTGCTTTTGTAGCACGCTCAAGAAATATGTTTTTTACAGCTTCGTTAAACATTTAGTGTTTAATTTCTATTAAACCACGGGAATTGGTTGGAGAAAAAAGCAGGTTATATGGCCTGCCAGGTGGTGCGGTGCGTTGGGTTAACCCTTTGAGGAGCACTGTCACGCTACAATGTTTATTCTAGAACACGCCGTAACATTCTAGTTCATTCTAATTGATGACATCATAAAGGGCTGCTAATAGCATCCACAGAGAACTGTAATATGCCAGAATAGAACACTGTGAATTAAAAGTACAACTCTTGAAAAACTCACTCATCATAGGGCTAAAGCAGGAGTCTGAAGTGCAGTGCCCCGGAATCCGATTGGTAATCTAACCTTGACCGTGCTGGTGCCAAGAAGTGGTAAGGAGGCCCACAGGCTGATGCAAACCTGCCAATAACATTGCCCAGGGAGACAGGGTTTCCCCCCCCATCAGCAAGATCGGGGACTGCAGTGTGAACGGTAGTGGCTGCTGGCTACACGTAGCTCACCTGCCCGCCTGTCCTCTCCTGAATTGATGGAGGTCGTTGCAACAGTGGGACAGGCCTACGAGCAAGATCTGGCTTTCCAAACTGGAAGAAAAGGTTAAAAGAGAGAGGAATAAAGAATTAAAGAAAAGCATGCAACATGGCTTTTTTCTGAAATTAAATTTGCCACTCGTTCCATGAAGACAGCCTGCAAGTTGACACATCTCTTAGGAAAGGATAGGCCTCCTTGTGGCTAATACATACATCAATAACAGAGCTCATATTGATCAGTCACGGTAATTCAATAGGGTGCCAATCCCTACTAAATGTGTGAGTAAATTGCTGACTTCATGCTGTAAGGCAATCTTCAACTTTCTATCACTGCTTCACCAATGTTACCGAGAGTTCATCGTGCCAATAGAGTATTCAGTGCATGGACTTCAAAGTACAACATCAACCAAGAATCCATCTTGGCTTTGGTTCCCTCAGAACACAGAGCTAAGTAGGCCACCCATACATAAGCCTGGACATTTATCGTGAACCCCCCAAGCACACGTATATGCATCCGTACACAAACACACACACACACACACACACACAGCTTCTCTGAAGCTACTATTTTTGTTTTTATGCTTGCCATTTCAAGCTACTCAGTCTTGCATAGTCTAGATACCTAATTATTGGTGAAAATGTTAATATGTATCCATTGTCCTAAAAATAAATACAAATCCATTGAGCCTGTATCAAAAGTAAGGAGGTGTATTTTTGCAAAGTTTTATTCTGTTAGTCTCCTCTAAAATGAATAATATTACATGACGGAGGACTGTCAGATGGCTTTTTGTGGGCAGTAGTCGCCATGGTTTTTCCACATCTGTGTTTCAAGGGATGTGGCCATATGCGAAAATGTACTTTTGTGTTCTGTTGGATATGACTGTGACGCACATGATTGGTAAAACATCGTCTTCAGCTAGAAACATAATTTCCATGCAGATGTGAACCCTGCAATCCACCCCCGCAGCTGTCTGTCTACCAAAAATCTCTTTATTGACATCATGCCAATCGCCCTTGCTTTCCCCATAATGAACACAGGATTAATGCACCCACGATAACATAACGGGTAGAGGATTTGCACAGATTCTACTGTAAACAAGTAACCACAAGCATAAACCTAGGCTCTCTCGAGGGAAAAAAAGGAAGACTTTTATACAGTTGTATGAAGGGCAAGAGTTCCTGCCCTGTACGTGGAGCCCACAATCCAAATGCAAAACTACGTTTTAAATCTATTTTGCCCTCTGCATTTCAGTCCACATTAAACCGCAGACTGATGTTCATGTGCAGCGCGAAGCATAATTAGAAGACAGGACTGCCGCTCGATTCCAATTCTTAGGGCGTGCGAGAGTCCACCCAGAGAGTATGTGCGGTGTCAACTTTTCAAATTAATCGGAGCATCTATGGGCTTCAAAGATATGGAGCAGTTGATGAACTGTTGCGTGCGTTAGACGGGACACTATTATTAAAAGGGACAAAATTGTGTATTAGCCAAAAGTGTATATTGGACATTTGTTTGTTTTTCCCCCTCATCTTCCGTAAGCATTTGACTTTGCCCTACTGTCTTTCTGCAGTCTTCCACAGAGCAGCGTCCGGTTTGTCTGATCTCCTGCTAAGCCTGACCACCGCCTACTGACCGAAACAGTGAGGGCTTCAGGCCGCTCTCACAGCCTCTTCTCTGCTACTAACTCTCCACCCCCCTCCCCCAACTCCCACCTCCAATGAGATTCCAGAAAAGGGGGGACAGTTTTCTTTTGATGCGTTTCCCTGATCTTTTTTTTGTTCTTTTCCGCTCGCCCCTGCTAAGATTCCCCCAGACTTTTCAAACTCCCCCCTGATCCTGGACAGAGGCTGGGAGCGGAGAGAGAGATAAAGGTTCAGTCCTCTTGGCCGGGCACCTCATCAGTCTGGGGGGCTTGTAAACAGTATCAGGTGGTGGAGAGAAAACTCAGACACAGAGGGAGAAGCCATCAGGACGAACGCGCGGCGGAAAGCACATTCCAGCGGCCCGCTCCAGACGCGCTTCCTCCGCTCTCATGGCTGCGGAGTGTTTATTGAAGCAAGCTAGTTGAATCCTAAATTTAGAAGACTTACATGTGTAAAAAAAAAAAAAAAAAAAACAGCAAAAAAAAAAAAAAAAAAAAAAGGCAGAGCTTGAATCATGATGGCACAGCCAAACTGGAAATATCCCAGATGAGATATTGGTGGGTGGGCAGACACCCACCTGTATGAAAAGCATAGAATAGTGAAATATTGGAAGATATTACATAAATATCAAATGATTGTACAGAGAAATCAAAGTTGGCACCTCTATGTTTACTTACAGTGAGGTTGTGAACGACATGTAGTCTACTGTGCGAAGACATTGTTGACAGAAGAACCGTAAAAGCAAAAGGAACCTGTAGTTTCTGGCGCTGCTTTGACCTTGAATTTTGACCTTTTAACTCAAGGATCAATAATGCAGCACAGTCCATGTGTTTCTCCTCAAACAATTTGGAACGTTCAAATGACTTCCATTTATCTGAAAGAGCACTTTCACAAAGTGCTTCTGCCACGGTCACACCAGGATCCATTTGTCTTACATTCTTTCGCACAATAAGCAGGAAATCACATTTAAAAGACGGGACATCTGAGAAGGCGAGAATAACAACCTCGGACACAAATACAGCGGGAATGTGAGAACAGGGCCTGCAGAGGCAGTTTCTGTTGCCTCTGTTTGACTCCAGGTCTCTCTCTCTCTCTCTCTCTCTCTCTCTCCCTCCCTCCCTCCCTCTCTCCCTCCTTTATCTCGTTACATCTCCGCCCCCTGAGAACAACGCGCCGCTGATTCAAAGGAGCCGCTCGCGGACCCGGAGCTCAGAAGAGGGACAACGCAGGCAAGACAGAGCGGCAGCGAGCGGCAGATACAGTAATGAGGGAAAGGCCAGCGGGACGGGAGGCCTGCCCTGCGTCGATGACAGCAGATTTACAGTATCCAGCCGCCTATCTGCCCAGGAATCCTGGGAATGTGTTCGGGTACATCTAAAGGCAGGGCACTATGAGTGCGGGGGGTTAGGGATTCTGTCAGTGTATTGATAAACCCCCCTCCACTCAACCCTCACCCACCTCCTCCCCCACACTCCCCCCTCCAACCCTCACCCCCACCCTCCTCACTCATTCCGACTGACACGCAGTGTCGGAACATGGGACCTGTCAGCAGCGTTCCGGGGATCCTGGAATTCCGCAGCGACGGCGGGGAAAACACATTACGGCAGGCAGGCAGGCAGGCAGGCAGGCAGGCAGAGAGACTCCAGCAGGAATTTCAATCCACCGCGATCGCCGTCCGCCTTCACCACACACGGCTGACGGGGCGGGGATTATTACCACGGGCAACGTGGAGATCACAGACATTTTTTTGCTATTTCCATCCCGAACTCAGAACGAACGATTTCCCACTGGGAAGGTTTTGTTTTCAGTGTACAGGAGGAATTCTGGTGAACGCGGTGTGGCTGAGAGTCTGGCCGTGACTAACTAGTCGAGGGACCAGTGCCCTTAGAGTTGGTGAAATGTTTTTAGGTAGTCTTAGGCTGAAAAGCACAGGAAAGACCCTCAAACTGACACACGAGGTCTTTGATGCTGTATGATTAGTATGCATAATGGTAAATAGTCTACAAAAGCCCAGCCTTGAAAAACTCAGGCATTTTTATTCGTGCTTGTAGCCTGTGTTAGAGCTGTGGTGTTTGCTGTTCAGTTGGTGTACAGATTTTCTTACCCACTGGGAAATCACATCTTTATTTGTTACATTATAACAATGCTATATTCTGGCGACCTTGGCTAGAAGAAGAGATCTCAGTAACTTTGAAAGAGGGGTGATTGTTGGGGCGCGTTTGGCAGGAGCTTCAGTGACAATGTAAACCATATGCCGTGGCCGTCTCAGTTACCAGATCTCAAACCAATTGAACACTTATGGGAGATTCTGGAGTGGCACCTCAGACAGTGTTTTTCACCACCATCAACAAAACACCAAAGGATGGAATTTCATGTGGAAGAATGGTGTTGCATCCCTCCAGTACAGATCCAGACACTTGTAGAATCTATGCCAAGGCATTTTGAAGCTGTTCTGGTGGCTCGTGGCAGCCCAACGCCCTATTAAGACACTTTAGGTTGTTTTTCCTTTATTTTGGCAGTTATCTGTATGTTATATTACACATTACCTAAAGGAAGTAAGTCATGGGTTGCTGGGGAGACACAGGATCAAGAAAAGTGACACCATATTTAAACCATGAAAAGAAGAAAACATGTTTACACACAAATCATTGCATCGTAAAGCAGAAAATCTGTTAATTCTATGATTTAAATAAACTGTGATGCATAACTGCCTGTGTCTAACTGATCTGCAGAGAAGCCGGCTGGGGAAATGTAACTGTTGCATTTCCAGTTCTGAACCTTTTTCCAATCTCAAATATGAGAATGAAATACAACAGGTCATTGGAACAACAGGCCATAGAAGGCGTAACAAGTTGGGGGGGATGTCCCCCCCCGATATTCAAGACAGTCATATCTGTCCCCCCCAATAATTTGTAGATAAATAATAAAACATTCCCTTTCATTATCCCCCCGCCCCAATATTTTATTTGTGGTTACGTCCTTGCAGTGGAAGCAAAGAGAAACAACTGAAAAGTTAGGAGCTAAAATGATGCAAAAATAACTTTTAATTGCTCACAAATGAAGATCTGCATGTTTTATTAAAATAATCAGTGGCTTTGTGTCTCAAAAGTGAATTGGACATGAAGGACATGAAACCCATTACTAAAGTTCAGATTTTCACGTTCTGGGAGAAAATGTTGTGCATATGGTGCTTGTGAACAAGTCATCTTCTAATCACCTTACTTGCCTATTTGCCTCTGAGTAACTCACTGTTAAAGATTTGGCAGGCTTTGTGTGGAGCTCTCACACAACCGAATCTTACATCCTCTCGCACCTGTGGTCGTTACTGTGGTCGTAAATGAGGAGTAAGCAGGGATACATATACAAGAAGTATTGAACAAATAGGCAGTGGTGATAACAATTGGCTAGATGTACAGAATTCAGTGGTAGTGGACTCTGAAAAGGTGGGTTTTGAGTCTCTTGCGGAAGATCGCAAGTTATTCCGCGGTCCTGACCGACTGCGGAAGGTCATTCCACCACTGAGGAGTCAGGACAGAGAAGAGGCAAAACCAGTGCAAAGAGGAGGGTAGAGACATGGGTGAACTTAGGTTGATTAAACACCAGACGTGCGGCAGAATTCTGGACTAGTTGCAGTGGTTGATGGCACAGGCCGGTAGGCCAGCCAGCAAGGAATTGCAGTAGTCCAGACGTGAGATCACCAGGGCCTGAACCAGGAGTTGTGTGGCCTCTTGGTGAGGAATGGTCGGATTCAGGTTCAGCTTCAGGTGGTGGGTGGATATCCAAGCAGAGATGTCAGCCAGGCATGCAGAGATCCATGCTGGGACCTGGGTCTCAGAAGGAGAGAAGGAGAAAAAGAGTTCAGTGTCATCAGCATAACAGTGATAAGAAAAACCATGAGCAGAGATGACAGAACCAAGTGACTTGGTGAACAGGGAGAATATGACGGGACCTAGCACCGAGCCCCGTGGGACTACGGTGGAGAGGGTGTGGGGAGAGGAAAGGTAACCTCTCCAGGCCACCTGGTAGGACCGGTCAGCCAGGTAGGACTTGAACTATGTCAGTGCAGATCCAGAGATTCCCATCTCGACGAGAGATGAGAGCGGGATCTGGTGGTCCACGGTATCAAATGCAGCTGAAGTTGAGGAGGAGGAGGACGGAGCTAAAAGATTGGGATCTTGTCATGGCAATAAAGCTATTTGAATTGAATTGAATTGAATTGACAACATGGGAGCTGGAGGATCTGCCATGTGTGATAAAAAGAAACCCTGAGCAGGGGGAAGATACAGGGATTTGGTTCGAGTCCCACCTCTCCTCCTCCAGAGGACCAGGGTTCGACAGCAAGAGGGGGCAGAGGTCACGGGGGAACCCAAGAGAAGAAGAATGCGAGGGAGTCGCAGTAAAAACCAGAGAGATTAAGAAGGCAGAGAGAGAGGGAGGGAGGGAGAGGGAGAGACAGAGAGAGACAGAGGGAGAGTTCGTTGGTTCGTGAGGTGTATCTCGATAATCCGACTTTATACAAAGAGAGGCACTGCAGAGACTGAGATCACACCGTGCCCTTTAGAAGGCGCTCTGGAGAAAGCAAAAGTGCATTCAGCTCAGACCTTCAGTTGCAATCTGAGTTTCCATTACATTGACTCTGTTACTGTTAAATTTGTTAAATCATTGCTCAAAGATCAATTTGCACAAACTTGATTGTCTGTTTATATGAAACATACAACTGCATCAAAAACATGTTTGATCAGAGCAGAGCACACATCAGAATTTGTATTGCTCAGCTAAAAATTCAATAAAAATTATATTTAATTAAATCCCTCCCTCCACAAGGGTTCAAAGTGCACAGCATCCTGTTGTCAGCTAATATAGTCAATTCTGAACAAATATACTCTACTATTAGTGAGAGAGAGAGAAAGAAAGACAAGGCCAGTCAGAGGGGGCAAATGCGGGAAGAGGAGCGCAATGGATTTCTGTGACCGTTGTCATTGACGCTGTGTAGCTGCGTGACACCAGGGCGTAGACTGGGAGACTAAAAGTATAGGAGTTAAACCAAAACAAGGGAGATCAGAGAGGAGCATGCTGCTAGAATCTCTCTCTCTCTCCCCCCCCTCTATCTTTCTCCCCATCTCTATCACCCTCTCCCTCTCTATCTCTTTTTGTGCCCTGACACCTCAGCAAACTGACATCAACACGCTCAGCACTCAAAACTAATTCTCGAAACTAGTTCTCTGTCTCTCACGTTCAGCTTACACATACTGTATTGGCACACGCACACACATATAATCTACAGAAGCACGCACGCACACTGACACAAACACACGCACATATATTATCTAGACAAACACACACACATATTATCTACACAAGCACACATACTGACACAAACACACACACATATTATCTACACAAGCACACACACTGACACAAACACACATATCATCTACACAAGCAAAAAAGCTGGCTGTGCATACTATATACAATTAATGTAGTATGTTGAAATACAATGCTTTTATTAAATAATATAAAACATAAGCAATGCAATTAATGAGTATTGTAAAAGATAATACGAAACATGGAGATGGAATTCACTTTTCACGAAAGGAATATGTTTAAAAAATGTACCAGGTACAAATTTACCTCTCATATTTTATAATATCTTTATTATTAATATGTTTTTCTTACCTTATTACACATAAAGGATGAAAATATATTGGCCATGGTAGATGTGTCCAAACTTTAAGGTCTTTATGAGGTGACTGTCAAATGCAATCAAAATTTAGGTTTTGAAAACAAACACGGAGAGAAAGAGACAGAATTGAAATAAAATTTGAAATAGAATCTAAGTGAGAGAAAGAGAGACAGAGAGAGAGAGAGAGAGAGTGTGTGCACGCATGTGTATATGCCTGTGCGCTGCATGTACATATGTGTGTGTGTGTGGGGTAACCATGGATTTGAAAAGTTACAATGAAACAGGAGGGGGGGGTGTAGGGAAAGAGGGAGGAGGGAGTCGGGGGGCAAAGGGAAGGAGGGAAAGATCTTGGATAAATAATACATGAGCTGGTGGAGAGTGTGTGCCTGCTTCAGAATATAAATGTCTTTTCATCCCGCTTTTATCTCCATCTTTGAGACTGGGGAGCTTATTAAGTCAAGACAAGACTCCCCTCTCCCAAGCCTGACCCTCCTGCACCCCTCGCACTCTCCATTCTACTTTTCTACCTCCATCCTCCTATATCCCTATTCTCTCTCTTGCTCTCCCTCCATCTCTCCGTCTCTCTCTCTCTCTCTCTCTCTCTCTCTCTCTCTTTGCACTGCTGTATGTACAGAGAGCGCAGATACACAAATGAAGTCCAAGAACCTGGTGTTCTTTCCCCATCAGTCAGCCAATTGGAGCGGAGTTCTCGATTGCCAACAGTGTATGGACTGAACTTTGCAAAAATGTGCATGAAACAGACAACAAGGTCCAGGGGTTAAACGAGGAGAGGAAAAAGTAGAATTCCAGCCGGCCTTCCTCTCTGTCTGCCATTGTAGTTACAAGGAGCCTGATTGAAAAACGGTCCTGAGGAAACATGCCTCCTCAGACACACACACACACACACACACACACACACACACACACACACACACACACACACACACACAAACACACGTCTAGCTACAGGAAACTGTCAAAATAAAGGAAACACCAACATAAAGTGTCTTAATAGGGCATTGGGCTACCACAAGCCACCAGAACAGCTTCAATGCACCTTGGCATAGGTTCCACAAGTGTCGGGAACTCTATTGGAGTTCACCGTGCAAGAAATTCCACCATTTGGTGTTTTGTTGATGGTGGTGGAAAACGCTGTCTCAGGCGCCGCTCCAGAATCTCCCATAAGTGTTCAATTGGGTTTAGATCTGGTGATTGAGATGGCCATGGCATATGATTTACATTGTTTTCATGCTCGTCAAATGATTCAGTGACCATTTTGTGCCCTGTGGATGGGGGCATTGTCGTCCTGGAAGAGGATAGAAATGGATAGAAACGCTTCACCATAGGATGAAGGTGATCACTCAGATTGGCTTTGTATTTATTGGCATTTACCTTGCCCACTAAGGGGTTGAGTGGGCCTAAACCATGCCAGGAAAATGCATCCATGCCTGAGAAGCCAGAACCCTTCATTTACTCAAGTGTTGCCAGTTAGATTCCAAGGTGGTCACACCACTAGAGAGAGGCTTCTACACCTGAAATCTTTCAGTAAATTCCAGCTGTATAAATGGAAATATGTTAATGTACAATGTCTTTGTGCATATAGAAATTAGGTGTAATGTAATATCCTACCGTGACCTTTATCCATTTGCACAAACTAGATCATCTGTTGATATAATACAACTGCATCAAAAACATGTTTGATCAGAGTAGAACACACATCAGAATTTGCATTGCTCAGCTAAAATCCCTCCTTTTGGTACACAAGGGTTCAAAGTACGCAGCACCCTGTTGTCAGCTAATATAGTACATTCTGAACTAACAAACTCAAATGTGAAACTACGTATTATGAGAAAGAGAGGAGAAGACAAGGCCAGACAGAGGGGACCAAGGTAATAGTCGAGAAAAGGAGCATGCATGGACGCATGTACACACACGCATGAGCACACACGCATGCACACACAAGTATACACACTCCCACACGTGCACGCATGTACACACGCACCACACACAAACACACACACACGCACACACATAATATTTCCTTCTTTCAGGTTAAAAGTACAAACATCTGTAAATCTGACCCACTTTTAGATCACTTATCACACAGGGACGGTCCCACCGGTATCTGCTTGTCTGGGAGCTTCTGACATCCCTGCTTGTTCTGGTTCTCCAGACAGGGCTAGGCGCGCAGTGCTAGGCAAATCCACACAGACCGGGGCCTGGTGCAGAGAGGCGGGTTACATAACGGCGCCCGCTTTCTCCGCCTGAGGCGAACGAAAGAGAGCACGTCTCCATCCCCCTCTCCCTGGGAACTCTGCTCTCCCGACTCTGCTGCCGACAGACCGAGGGCCTGAAAGAGCGATTGGGGGGTCCCACAGTCGTCGCTCACAAACTCTCTCTCTCTACATCAATCCATTGATTTCACGTCAGGCCACGGGGCTGGATGGACCAGGGAGCCCCCTCCCCCTCACAAACCGTCTGGTATCTTCCCAGCCCCATTAAGGGTCGTCCACAAAAAAGAACTAAACTCCCACAAAGTATGCGGATCGACACAGGGGTCGCCGCATCAATACCGCTTAAATGCACGCCATCTGAAAATCTGGAGCTTTTTTAGGAATATGAAATGATAGGTTTTTTTTGTTAACATCTTTTTATTATGTTTTCACAAGTGCATGCCAACTTTTTTTTTGGGGGGGGGGGTAACCACAGACAAACACAGAGGAACACGACACACAAAGTAAATAAGTCGACAAAAAAATAAATAATAACAAACAGTCACTGCAAAGCAGATACACTGTGGAAATATGCAGTACATGTGATGGTATTTAAAATGTATTCTTGTTTGGTGTTGCACCCAGTCTCTGTGATGTACTGTGATGTAATCCCAGTGCTGATGTCATAGTTAGGATTCAGACGTTCCAAATGCTCCCTCTGAGCCCGCTCCCTAATCTGGGATATTGTGTCTCTGTTTATCCAGGTTGTCAGGGGCACGCTTTGCGGCAGGGAAGGATCAAGGGCTGTACAGCTGCTGCGGCCCAAACATGGGTTTGACTCATCCTCTTTGCTTCTGTGGTCTTTTTTTCTATTCTATCATCTTACCCAAAGGCATTCTGGGAATGTTGATGAAATCCTCCATTGGACAGGAGGTTCGCGGTCGCCCAATGAGCTCCTGTCCAAAGGTGTGGTAATAAAGGCCCGCGAGGCGGCTATTTAAGGCAGCAAGAGCCATCGTCAAGCACACGTACCTTCCCCTGGCTGAGTCCTTCAGCTGAGAAGCAGTGAGCTCTAAGACACACAAACACACACAGAAAATGACACACACATTGTTAAGGTCCTTAGTCCTGGAGCAATCTTCGCTCTTAACTCGACTAATGTATTATCATAGTGTTACTAAAACTTAGAGGTAGCCAAAATAAAGGAAACACTTGAGTAAATGATGGATGCTGGCAGCTCTGTTATGCTGTGGATTTTCCTGGCATGGTTTAGGCCCACTCAACCCATTAGAGGGCAAGGTAAATGCCAATAAATCCAGAGCCATTCTGAGTGATCACCTATATCATATGGTGAAGCATTTCTATCCTTATTGGAGTGGTCTCTTCCAGGATAACAATGCCCCATCCACAGGGCACGAGTGATCACTGAATGGTTTGATTAACACAAAAACTATGTAAACCATATGCCATGGCCATCTCAGTCACCAGATCTCATCCCAATTGAACACTTATGGGAGATTCTGGAGTGGCACCTGAGATAGCGTTTTCCACCACCATCAACAAATCACCAATGATGGAATTGTCATGGAAGAATGGTGTTGCATCCCTCCAGTAGAGTTCCAGACACTTGTAAAATCTATGCCAAGGTACAATGAAGCTGTTCTGGCAGCTTGTGGTGGCCCAACACCATGTTAAGACACTTATGTTGGCATTTCCTTTATTTTGGCAGTTACCTGTATTTCTACACTGAGAGATAATAAAAGAGGGTAATAATATTAAGAAATATGCGCATCAAAACTAGGAGACAAATTGAACAGATTCTTTTTTGTATCTCGTTCTCTTCTCTCCTCCATCTGATCTCTCTGACAAGCTGTCAATCAGTGAGTGCATGTAGTCAGTGACGTCACAGAAAACAACCATCACAACATGCTCACACACACACACACACACGCAGAGCTAATCCTCTGCAGGATAGCAGTGCAGTAAACAGAGAGGGACCCCCTGCTCCTCCCATCTTGTACGATGCTAATGTGAGCTTGTATCCCCAGCTGTCTGAAGCATCGCTCTGTTCATTAATTCTCTATCAACAATCTCACGTTTAAAAGCAGAAACAAAATCCACCAACATGCCCTTTTCTAACCGTTTCTCCCGCCCCCCCCATGATAAATGCAAGATGGCCGCCCACTCACTCTCTGCTTAGTTTACACAAGACCATTTTACATCCACTCTTGCCACCCCCCCACCCCCACCCGCCACCTTCTACACCCAGTGGCCCGTCACATTTCCAAGACGACCTCAAGTACCGAAAACACGGCTACACCAGCGGACCGTGCGTACACCGTATTTGCGGAGCATAAATCATTCTTTCATCGCCCCCATTTCCCGGGCTCCAGGTTTTTTTCCAGGCTCGCAGGGCCAACGTATCCCCGCCACCGTACTGTAGAAGCTCTGTAAACTGTAGACGGATTTGAGCCAGCTGGTCCCTCGCTCCCCACCCTCTCCCACATTCCTCCCTCTCTGCTCTCCTCTTTGGGCGGTCCTGCCCCCACACCCCCTCCCACACACCCCCCCTTGCCGGCTCCCCTTCAGCAGGAGCGCGCAGTCTCCCGAATCACAGTCGCCCCTTTCATTCCCGCCAGCCGCTCGTTCAGCGCTTTATACATCCGCTTGCACAGCAGACACCCAAGGAGCCAGCATGATGACCTCTGCACTTAGTAATTGCCTACACTATATACGGAGGACAAGAGCAACAACTCCGTCTCCTATCCGTAATCATGGAAGCGACCACTTGTGACGTGCACTACTTTAATCTCCCATGAGAAAGGGGTAAAGTGTAATGGTCTTCCTCTGAAACTCTATAAATTACCTACACTGTATACGGGAGGGAAGAGAATATGCAAAAAGTCCATCTCCTGTCCACAATCATTTAACCTCTGAGGAAGTGACCACATGTGATGTTCATGGCTGTAACCTCCCATGAAAAAGGGGTGACGTTTTTAGTGTTTTTCCTATGAAACCCCAAAGACTGCATAGTTGACGTTACGGCCTCCTTCTCTCCCTTACCCCTCTCCTCATGGAGAACAGGACAGTGATATCACATCTCATCTCTGTTTCATTTAAGAAGCTGATACGATCTCATACTCACGTTGGGGCTTTATCACTGTTCTCTATCCATAGTAACTCTTCAGTCTATGAGTATCTTTTTGGTCAGCGTGTGTGTGTGTGTGTGTGTGTGTGTGTGTGTGTGTGTGTGTGTGTGTGTGTGTGTGTGTGTGTGTGTGTGTGTGTGTGTGTGTGTGTGTGAGAAAGAGAGAGAGAGAGAGAGCTGTACCAGCTCACTGACTCCTGTCTTTGATGGTCTCTTGGTTTTCTAAACTGTTTTCCCTAAAATGTTTCTTGGCGGCTAGTTCTGTTTGGGTTAGCGGCTTGGCATGTTTACAGTCCCAGTACATCTCTCGGAGAAAAAAAACTGTGATGAATTAGTGGATTATCAGGATCAGACATGTCCTCCGACAGCTGGCCACAGGAGTCTGACTGAAGACCAAGGAACATCCTCCTTAACAGAACACCTCTCATATGGAGAGATTGAGTGAGAGGGAAAGACAGAAAGAGAGAGAGAGAGAGAGAGAGAGAAAGAGAGAATGTGAGGGATAGAGAACAGAGAGAGAGAGGGTGAAGGGGAGGATTGGAGGGAGGTAAAGAGGTCGAGAGAGAAAGAGGGTGAAGGTGAGGGTTAGAGGGAAGCAGAGAGGGACAGAGAGAGGGAGAGAGAGAAGGTGAAGGGTTAGATGGAGACAGGAAGAGTGTGAGAGAACATGGGTGACAGGGAGAGAGAGCAAGAGAGAGAGAGGGAAAGTGTCTGACATTGACTTTTGACTTCCCCGTTTACTTAGACATTTGTGGTCAGTTTCCTGTATCATACATTTAAAAATGAGCTCATATACACCTCAAGTGAGGGCAAGAAGGAGAGGAAGGGGTTTAGATGGAGGCAGACAGGGTGAGAGGGAATAAGGGTGACAGGGAGTGAGAAGAGCTAAGAGAGGGTGAGAGGGAGTGTGCAAGTGTACATGGCAGAGGAGACCTGGGGCTAGAAGGAGAGCTAGGATGAGTAAGAAAGAATGGAGAAAAGAGGTGGTAAGAAAGAGACAGAGAAGAAGAAAGAATGAAAGAGGAATAACGGGACACAATACACAGTCAGGTCCATAAATGTTTGGACATTAACAAAGTTATTGTTATTTTAGCTGTCTACCACAGCATATTTGAGTTGAAATTAAATATTGGACAATTGGACAATTGGCTACTCAGCTGTTCCATGGCCAGGTGTGTGTTATTCCCTCATTATTTCATTTACAAGTAAGCAGATAAAAGGTATAGAGTTGATTAGAGTTGATTTCAAGTGTGGTATTTGCATTTGGAATCTGTTGCTGTTAACTCTCAATATGAAGTCTGTCATTGCCAGTGAAGCAAGCCATCATTAGGCTTAAAAATCAAACCAAACCCATCAGAGAGATAGCAAAAACATTAGGTGTGGCCAAATCAACTATTTGGTACATTCTTAGAAAGAAAGAACTCAGTGGTGAGCTCAGGAACACCAAAAGGCCAAAACAACTGTGGTGGATGACAGAATAATGATTTCCCTGGTGAAGAAAACCCCCTTCACAACAGTTGGCCAGATCAAGAACACCCTCCAGGAGGTAAGCAAAAGTCAACAATCAAGAGAAGACTTCACCAGAGTAAATACAGAGGGCTTACCACAAGATGTAAACCATTGGTAAGCCTCAAAAACAGGAAGATCAGATTAGAGTTTGCCAAAACACATCTAAAAAAGCCTGTACAGTTCTGAAACAACATCATATGGACAGATGAGAAAAATATCAACTTGTACCAGAATGATGGGAAGAGAAGAGTATGGAGAAGGGAAGGAACTGCTCATGATCCGAAGCATACCACCTCATCTGTGAAGCATGGTGGAGGTAGTGTTATGGTGTGGGCATGTATGGCTGCCAATGGAACTGGTTCCCTTGTATTTATTGATGATGTGACTGCTGACAAAAGCAGCAGGATGAATTCTGAAGTGTATAGGGCTATATTATCTGCTCAGATTCAGCCAAATGCTTCAAAACTCATTGGATGGCGCATTGACCCGAAGCATACTGCAAAAGCAACCCAAGACTTTTTTAAGGCAAAGAAGTGGAATGTTCTGCAATGGCCAAGTCAATCACCTGACCTGAATCCAATTGAGCATGCATTTCACTTGCTGAAGGCAAAACTGAAGGCAAAACGC